>JAIPRM010003308.1:0-26559 GCA_025469315.1 Stegophylla sp. TES_Ste_2020 | reverse complement strand
GAAAAAAGAATCGATTTTAATTTTGGTGCAAATTACAATTCCTATTTCTTACTACCTGAGGGTGGTGCAAATTATATACCCTTATTTTGGTGCAAATTACAAACACTACTTTGGACAACCTACAGTGGTGCAAATTACATATCTTTAATTTGGTGCAAATTACAAACTCCCAATATAAATAGTAGAAAATGAAAAAAAAACCTATGTTTTTAATCATTTTTTTTTTTCAATAACCGGTTTCAGTGATTACACACACACACACACACACTATGTCATTAAATCGTAATGAATTTTTGATAATAATTATTATTATACATCTTATACAGGTACCGTCATTAACCTTTGCGTTGGGCGGCGGTTCGGGCACGTCCGAGTCCCACTCGGAGCTCAGGTCGTCGCTGGACGCCTCCCCGTACTCGGCGTGCGGCCATGGCACCTCCAGCAGCGATTTCTGGTACTGTTCGTAGCCGGGCGCCGCCGAAGTCGAACCGGACGTCATCGCCGTGGCCGCGGTCGTCAGCAGCGCCGCGGCCGCCGCGGGTCCGGCCACCGGACTGGGCGACCGCCGCGTCCGGACGGTCCGGCCTTTGCCCGGCCTCGGACCCCTGTGCCAAACACAACCACAACCTGTCTTTTATAGCATACTGTGCCGGGCGGCGGGTAGGGCTGCAACGCCGGGCGTTTTCGAAACAAGACGTGTCCATCTAGGGCGGGTCGAGGGAAAATCGGGCCTAATTCAATTGGGGCTCCTTCACCGTTAACACGATAATATTGTTACCAGTAGTTTTGGTATTTAACCGGTACGGTGAGAAATTACTCGATTAAATGATTTTTTTATGTTTTTTATAGTAATAAAATTTAAATTTAACCTCCTTATATATTGCTCAATCATTGGATGACATCTAAACAATACCGTTTTAAATTATTACGGTTTAACGTTATCGGGTCGACGACTTGTAAAAAGCAATAGTTTTATTTTCATTTTTATTTTGAATGATATTTTTACACAACATAAAATTTAAGTTTTAAGTAGAATCTCAGGTAGACAAGTTAAATTTAATATTTTATTATTATTATTATTATTATTATTGTTAAGAAACTTATCAACATTTTATGAAAAGCCCCAACAATTATAAAGGTTAAAACAATTTAAACAATACTTACTTTACAATGGTTCGCAATTGACCCTTATGATGTAAGGACCCGAGAGAGCAACCCCATTCCTCCTTCCCTATGTCTTTCACTACCCGTTATTAATTCCTTTCGAATCGAGTGCTTTTAAGATGATTATTTGTACGTGGATCACTCGGGAGTATGAATGGTGTACGTCAAACATATTATATATATACCTGGTGATTGGTGAAAGATACCAGAAAAGTTACAAGGTGATTCAATATTTCAAACGCAATAAACATTTTCATTTTATTCACTCCGGTCTCAAGCCATATTGTAAAAATTATGATTTTTTTTGTATAGAATTCTACTGTTATTGTTAAATGGATTGTATTTTCAGATATATCAATGCTTAAGGAAATCTGAATACACCATCGGAAGGCTCATCGAAATTTCTTTCAACGCTACATCCAAATATTCAAATTTATTTTGGGTTAGTTTTGTCACAATTAGACCGTTCACAAAAATTTGAAACTAAAATGTTTCGTAAAAACTAAGTTTACACTATATAACGGTTGAGACTGAGATTGATCCGAAAAATGTTCTTGCGTTAGGAATATCTAATCATCGTCTGAAAAAATTCATCAATCATCCTGTGGTACAATTATTCAACCATGTAGAATCAGCGGACCAATAGACCAAATACAACTTTTTCGGCAGAGGCTTATTTGAATCAAAATTTTTTGTATCTTCGTCTAACTTACGTGCAATCAGCGTAAATAATTAACGCAGAAATCATATTATGGCGCTCGAGTTCAATTTAGAATTTTAACACCACCTGTTACGGTTTGTAAAAGAAAACAATATTTTTGAGGGCATGGCATAACGTTTATGCTCGAAAATGTTCTTTACTTAAAAATCGGTAACAACATGTGTTTTAACTCTGAATTTAAATTAAACGCCATAATACTCACTACGCCAAGTACATTACTCGTTGGACAGAGACACGGCTTATTGTTCATTCAAATTCGACTATTATTATTAAAAAATCGGTCAAAGTCAGCATTTTTAATTTTGATTTTAACAAGAAAATTATCTATAATTTTCTTAAATCTATCACAAACAATAGGTGTGTTCTGGCTAACTGACTTCCAGCAAACAGTTCACTGTAATCAGTAAACATACTATGAAAATGGTTACTGTAAACTGAGTAAACTGTTAAATGAAAATCAGCTCTCCAAAACACGCCTAATGTGTTCATACTTCCACTTTTATTCGATGAACATGAAAATTAAAATCAAAATAAATCACAAATGCCAAAAAAGGACGGTAACGGTCACATAAGTCACACTGATTCTGCGGCGACGAACTGAGCATTTTCATCGTTTATAAATAATGACGAGCGATTCAGAGTAACCCAGTCGAAAGACGTGGAGTGATAATCATGTTTCGAAAACGTTCGAACGTTATACAAAATATTTACATATAGCTACAACCAGGCGCGTAGCCAGGATTTTCTGATGGGGAGGGCTCAAAAATATTTTCGTAAACTTACCGGTATTTATTTCAATCCCAACGATCTATAGTGTTACTATAATTTCACGAAATATTAATTTCTTTTTATGAATGTACGATAAATTAAAAAAAGAAAAAAGTAAGAAACGTAATAAAAATTACATTTTCTATAAATTTTAATATTTTGTATTACCTATATTTACATATGCATATGAATGACTGAGATTCATATTTTATACAGTATTTGTCAATATATAGGTTTAAAAATACTATGAATTTTTTGTATTTAAATTTAGTTTTATAATATCTCAGTCTACTTATTTTTTGTTTACTTTCACGGAGTCTTTGAAAAAAACTCAAAAATTAAATATCATAAATTACAAAATACAAATTTTATTACTAAACCATATTTTTATTATTAAAGAGCAGAGATAAAATATATTTTGAATATTTTGATAAAATTCCTGTGTAAAAAAAAAAATAATTTCATCTCGCTTAAAATAGACGAAAACACATTGCAATTATAGGTAATATTGAATACTTTTTTTCTATATTTCTATTTTTTCAAGGGTACTCAGAATCTCACGGGAGGGGTTGTGACCTGATAACCCCCCCCCCCTTGGCTACGCCCCTGGCTACAACAATAATAAAATAATATATTGCCGTCCATCGATAGCAAACCGTATCGTTAAGTGTGTACATGCGCGCTCGCGTACGCGCGTGTGTGCGCTCCTCTCACACGTTCTCTTTCTTTCTTCCTCTGGTACTACGTAAACAACGGTAAAACCGCGCGAGTAAACATTTCTATTCATAAATCGTATTCAGTATATTATTATTATTATTATTATATAACCTACTGCGTGTCCACCGCCGTTGTGCTGTAGCGGATGATGACCGTCCGGCGGCGGGTACCGTCGACGAAAAAACGAAAATATCGACCAAAACAAAAATAAATAATATTAATATTAATAAACGCTTTGCTCGTACAACGTCGTCGGTCGCCGTTCGGTGGTCGCAGTCGTAATGCACTTGAACAACTATTTGTACAACCGGTTTTCGTACCTATAAAATACATTCTATCGGTACGCGCGCGTTCAGTGATTTACTCGACTTCTCGAACGCATTATTCATTTATGCGCGTCGGACGATGATAAAATAACGATAATAATTCGTACCCCGCGTAGGTCCCGTGTGTTTTTTCCGTCGATGCTCAACAAACATCGTGTACCTACATAATAATATTGTAGTACGTGTGTGCGTGCGCGTAGGTAAACGGTACGTTTTTAGCCATTATTCCGTGTTTGGGGTACAATGTAATATTTTAATGTGAATACGTCGTCATTGCAGCGTTTTTCACGCGCAGCCACGCTGATGGAAGCCGCCCGCACGACATAAAACGACAAAATACGAACTAGTATCGTCGTCAAGCAGTCGAAATCCGACTAGAATAACATAATATTATTTCATTTTCGTACGTTCGTACACTGAATTTATGCATTGAACTCAAATGTTGAACTATAAATTGTTATTTGACTACACCAAACATTTATGAAAATCAAAAATTGACCAATTCACGGCAAAGAATCAGCACCACACTGATACGTCTCAATAATACGTCTGGTTAAGTTTTATATTTCTAGGGTTTCTAAAGTATCATAAAAATATGGTTCGACCTAGGGCCATAGCGAGGAATATTTTTCGGAGGAGGTGTGTGTGTGTGTGTGTGTGTCTAAGTGTATTAAAATGGTTTAAATGATGACATTTTTAAAATCAAATTTCATTTACGGGGAAAAAAACATTATTAACATATATTTATTAATTCTTCTGAAAAGGCGATTGAAAAAAAAAAAAACCTTTAGCCGATTACAGCTAATATAGGTGGCTGTATGTGATCGGCGAAAGACGGTACAGACTCTGGAGTATAAAACACATTAAATGCAACGAAATTTGCTACGTTTACCTCGATCCGATTGTCATCATTCGGTGTTTGGGTATTTTTCTTAAAGAAAAATCATGTGTTTGGAAATATCAGAAAATACTAAAGTTAAACCGAATGAATACAACTGAAAGTTTATTGAAATTTCCTTCTAAAACCATCACTCTCGAGTACATTCAAAATTATTTTACTCAGCCTTTATAAGTATTAACTAGGAGCGTAGTTCGGACTATAAAGAGAAATACTGTTTCTTCACTGCGTACATTCGAATCGATAATAATAATTAATATTGTTGTCGACGAAGTGTCGAATCATATTTTATTTCTGCATACGTCTTTTACCAATCACACTGTGTGCGTTTCTGCGTGGCTAGAGAATCGCATTGAGTAATTTCGACCATTTCGAACGCACAGTTCCTATACATAGTCATAACGACGCGCCATTCGGTCGGTCTTCGTTAGTCGACCAGCAGCTGTCATGGCGTTCGTACGAATACGATTCATCAACGAAATAAATCGATCATGAACTACATATAATGCGCGTGCGCGCGTAGTAGATTTGTGTACGTATACGATGTACAATACCAAATATTACGTGCGTGTAGACGACGACGGAGTGTGTTCTGTCAAAACCGTTTTGAAAAACGCGCGTAACAGGCTTAACGTCCGATGACGCAATAATGACCGAAAACTTCTATTCATCGCCGAGGACAACGACGACTTCCTCTTTAACCCACGCGAGAAGACGTCGCAAAGAAAAATGTTTAGAAAAAAAATAGCCAAAAAAAAAACAAGAATAAAAGAACAGATGACGACGATCTTTGTCGTTACGACGTATATTCGATCCACACTGCTTGGGTACCTCTCCTCCTTTCCCCCTCTCCGAGATATCAACCGTATTCGGTCGGTCTCCGAGTGTACGACATTCCGATATACGCTATTATACAGTATAATATTATTATACACCTACGCGAATACGAAACGCACACGCGTATTATTGTGTAGAAGTTTAGCTAGATCTGTGTCAGCAACAGTAGAGTTTCCACGCAGTATTTTTTGTCGGATTTTGAAAATGCGTCTAATCGTTTTCCGACATATTTCGAGTTAGGCCAATGTTTCAAACGCATAAGAAATTCATCGATCGAGTGATGAGTATGTTTTTGACGTGTTTAAAATTAATATTTCAATATAAGCGTTCGATTGTAAAAATTGTTGTTTCATTTTTTGTTCCTCGTCAAAAAAATTATACAATTCCATGCCCGAGGTTATCCTTATCGTTTACAGAATGCATTTTCCATGGTATTTTCCAAAACCGAAAACGTTGCAAACGCGCGCGTGTGGCGCGAACAAATGAAAACGATCGCGTTGTTAAAATCAAATGTCAAACAAATCAGGGCAGACGCGCTGCTGTAAACAAGCTAATTTATTTTCCAATCGTGTTGTCTAATGTCATATTATTACGTTCGTAATGGAGCACTACTACGCGATAATGAATGATTTCCGTTCTTGACGCGCAATAAATATTGGAAATCGACAACCAACCTATTGTTTATAACACGCGTCGCTACGCTCTCGTCCAGAGAGGTATCGCGCGGCCGTATTCGGTCGGTATACGGCATTTCTATATAATACACTACAGTTATATATATATAAGAGAACAGATTTCAGCGAAGTTGACCTATCGACAGTGATAATTATCCGTTGAAATTTTTTGCCGTTCGTTTACACGGTGGTTTTTTTTTTCATTCGAAGTAAATATACACACGATATACGACGACATAATTACCCCCGTCTTCCGGTGTGTGTGTGTGTGTATACATATATAATATTATGAGACTTGGCGAAAGACGACTACAATATACGACAGAGAACCGCGTTAAGTGTCGATTGGTAGCCGAGTAAAAATACCTAACAATACATTATTTATTATAGGAGTGTGTGTTTTTGCGAATTAATCGGTATATACGTGTCATCGAGGCGATTGTCGTCGGTCGTTATACACTTAATGGGCCGGACGGATCTTGCGAAAGTACGTTGTAAACGGTGTAAAACTCTCGGGTGGAGGGGGGAAACGCTTACATACGAGCTCGAGTACCTAAGCGTACGTTGCAGACACATACGAGTGGAAATTGTGCAGTCGGACGTACAAATAATAATAATTTAACGGAGACAATTGCACGTAAAGATAATAATAATAATGATGATGGTATTATTACGACGACGATGACACCGCCGTTTCGGCGCGGAGACTTTAACGGACCGACGGCACAACGTTATTATTACACCCACAGGGATTTTAAAAAGCGACCGCGACTTTAGTGATAAAATTCTAATTTGATTTACCTATTATATTTCTTATGCGGTGAGAACACACGGTAGAGTTGTACGTATATAGGTCGTGTCTTTTTACCCCGTGTGAAAATTACTATTTTTTTGTTTTTAGATTTTTACAATTCGGGTAATCGAAAATAGTCGCTCGTACCGTATAGAGAGGTATTGATTTCCAGTCTGACTTTCGTACACAATTATTCCCTTCAAACAGCAACAAATCACGATCACGAACACAATCATATTTTAGAATACGAGTCAAAATACAACTCCACGAGTCGTGCAAATGTTTTGTATTTATTAATTGTTATATTGTAACGGTGATTTAACATGTTTTGAACGCAGCATTATAGTTATCAGTTACCCCCTTTGTTTTAATTTATCAGATTACTATATAGATAGTTAGGGGCTGAGAAAATATACAACACACAAAATACATATATTACTTACATGTATTTATACGACCGTACTCGAGGTATTTATCGTATCTAAAATGTATGTGTTACGGTCAAAGTGTATTATCGGGCAAATATATATAGAATACTCAATTTCAAGAAACCAGAATGTCTTCACGTTGCACAGGAAGTGGAGGAATGTATTCAGATAGAACGGAGCGAAGCGACTAGTGCCGAAATATGGGTAGAAACTGTTTATGATTGTACGTGACATTCGTTTCAAATTCGGTCGTTCTGCACGGTTTTATAGAATTTTTGGATTACGCGTCATTTGCTCTGTTATTTTTTTTTAGTTTTAGATTTTTTTTTTTTTATAGTGTGCGGCCAACAGTTCGGGTTTACGGTCTTCCGTGTCTACATCTCTGCTCATATGACCGTCAAGACACTCGCACATAACGGATTGTTATTCGGACGCACGCACACGCATTTACTCTTTCATTTTTGTGCACATAATATTATACGTATAAACGTCCGTACAATAATAATAATAACAACACTAGTGGCAAAACGTGCGTGTATTCGCGAGTAACCCATTTCGCGTTTGGCCTACGGTCTTAGCGTTCCGATCGACGTATAATATGTATAAAGAAGAATGTGAACGTCCTGCCATGTATATTCACGTACACACACACACACACACACACACACACACACGGGTCTCGTCTCGGAAGCAATATATATATATATATACATATATACAATAATAATTAGCTAGTCGATCCGTCGCCCTACATTTGTTTTCGCGCGGTATAGTAATATTATTATGATCTATTGGCAGTTTTACGTGCTACCTACAGTAGATTCGGAGGTGTAATATGCTTTAAAAACACAAAATTAACGTACTTTTTCAAAATCTTCAACATTGTATGTATCACAAAAGTGTTAAATGGTTTCCTCGTGAAACGTTTTTTGTAACAACGAGCAGATATTAGCAATTTATAAACTTCCAATACTGGACAATGTACCATATCACTGAGTATGATATCAAAAGTTATGAAGTGACATCTTAGTAGGATCAGAAAAACGTCGGAGATCAATGAATCTAAATACTAATTATTTTTTTTTTTGCATGTAGAACATTATTGATCCAAATAATTACGAATAAGGTAATATATATATATTAATAATTTGCTTGAAAAAAATATATATATATATATTTATGTGTACATTGTAGAACGAAAATAACGCACGACATAATAAATGTGTTCTATACAGTTTATATATATATAGCACCACCGGTAGGTAACATATCAAACTACTTGCAATGATCTATACTGAAACATCATTTTATACAGAATTTAATTCCTTTAAACTTCGTGACGCAAGTTTACAGCTGGTGCAGCGAACACCTATTATTACACCGCATATACGTGGAAAGAGGAAAATGTTAGAATTGTATTGCTAATACACACACACACACACACACACATATATGAAAAAAATAATACATGTATCCGTGATGACACATTTTTAACGCAAACGCGTGTGACTAGATATGCTGCAGGGGCGGGGGAGCATTGGTGTATCGAGAATTTTTAGTTTTTAGGTGGGCTGATATATTACTACAAACAATAATTATATATCTGCAAAACGCAAAGAGGACTATTACAAAACCAAATAAATCGTTTAAAACTTTGAATGCCTATTCGATGTTATAAGGCAGTGTTTCCCAAAGTGGGCGATATTGCCACCTTGGGGGCGTTAGAACTACCAAAGAGGGGCAATTGAGGATACAAGATCTACTGAGGGGCATTATAAAAGTTAGCATTGACTGTTTCAATCTAAATTTTCATTTTGCAGCCACATCATCGTAATGTTGTTCGAAATATTATGCTGGTAATTTAATTTGTCATTATAAACTTATAAATGGGTACTCATAATAATAAATACAATTTTCATATGATTTATTACTTTTTATCTTGCAAGAATTATTGTATCGATGTTGATTAGGGGAGGGGGAGATTTTAGAATACCAAAAAGGGCATTGCGTAAAGGCGTTTGGAAAACACTGTTGTAAGGTATTAAATATTTGCATTTAAAGAAGAACTAACTCACATTCAAAATGAAAAAACTTTGCTTTTACGACAATAATATGTAAATCTATAATTATAGAGAACCTCGTAAAACTTTTTTGACTCTTGTAACCTGCAGAAATTTTAAATGTTATGAAATAATAACAAAACATATCTATCGTTTAGCTGTTTAGACAGTCATTCGAAACGAAAATCCATAACTCACATTTTGAACACGTAAAATAAAAAAAAAAAAACTATTAATAATGAGTCTTAATGTAATTTCAAACGTGTTCATTGCACATAGCATTCGGAATTTAATAAGTTGATAATGATTGAAAAATCTTTTTGTTTATTCTTTTTTTTTTTTTCATCTAATAAGAGAAAAAGTACAATTCGTAGTCCATGGGTACCAATCTAACCTAACCTAATCTTCACTGAGTGTGCGAAACAAGTAAATTAAAGTGATCTTGTAAGTACGTACACGAAAATATAATTAAAAACAAAATTACATATGTGCAAGAATATGGTGAAAATAATGAGCGGACGACGCTTAACACGCTAATTTATTTTTCTCGTTACGCGCGCGACGTGTCGAATGTTACTACGCTCTTATTATGGAACGGTGTATAGTTTACGATTTTCTGGCGTTAACGCGTAGTAAACACGGGAATCAACAAACAATAC
Organism: Stegophylla sp. TES_Ste_2020; assembly: GCA_025469315.1. Taxonomy (NCBI): domain Eukaryota; kingdom Metazoa; phylum Arthropoda; class Insecta; order Hemiptera; family Aphididae; genus Stegophylla; species Stegophylla sp. TES_Ste_2020. The sequence continues at coordinate 16,514 of JAIPRM010003308.1, read as the reverse complement.
GTTTATTCCTATCACTGTACAATAGTACGCTCACGCGGTCATGTGGTCCATTATTATGTTATACGCCAAGTTGACGTGCGGTGTGACACGAACAATAATATGATACTGCAGACTGTACACACGGTGCACGTGACGCGTTTTTAACAAACGGTTTTCTACGATGCATAATATTTATCCGAGTATATACAGGGCGATCGTGGCGAAAGACGTGTAAAACTTCAGAGGGCGATTCCACAACTATTAAAAGTCCGGGTAGACTAGAACCGGTTCTTCTGGAAATTTCAGAAACCATAACCGTTATTTGAATCTATATATTTCTTATTTCATGGAGCCGAACCCGAAATCCTTTGAATTAAAATCAAAATTATGGCCACTGAAAATTCAAAACGAAGCTATGGTTCATAATCTATTTTAATTTAACTGAAAACCAATTTCTAAATATTTAAATGTACTCGATATAGTTTTAAACGATATAGCGTTTTCTTTTGATGAAATTTCGACCGGTCACTTTTCTTTAGTCACTATACTCTTTTAAAGATATTTTTTTTATTTTGTAAAAAACCCAAAAACCAAATGGTGTACAACACAACTGAAGACTCGGTTTCGAATAGTTTTCCCAAGTCCTTGACATATCTTTCGCGCCAGTCGCCCTGTATAATGCGACGATTTCGCACTTGAAAAAGGTGACTCGACGTGGGTCGCGGTGGTATAGGAATCGAAAAAAAAAAATAAAACAATACTGACCACGACAAACAATTGTCAGCGATTCGTCGTGCGGGGAAAACAAAAAATTATAATATTATTATATTAAAAGATATCATTCACGTTTTTATTTTTTCAAGTACTTGTGTTTGAACACGTTTAAAATGTTTTTATATTATTTATCATATACATTCATTGTGTGTGTGTGTGTGTGTGTGTGTGTGTGTGTGTGTTTGTTACTGTATTGAACATGACTACGTACGAGCGCCACGTCGCAACGATAACGCGGCATATATATTTTTTTTTTTGTAGAGTAAAGCTATACGATAGTTCGCGTTACACGCGATCGTAGTAAATATTATTTACAAAAAGAAAAAATGTAATACTATTGCATATTACTATTGTAATGATAAAATCCGAGTATTTCGACGGCGCGTTTTCGGCAAAAAAAAAAGACAAGTGCATAAATTATTATTTTACGCTCGCAAAATGTCGCGCGAATACATTGCGACAACGCACAAGCGCTAAATATTAATATTTGTCCAAGTGTTATACACACACACACACACACACTTTATGCAAATCGCGTGCGGTTGTTTGCAAAACACTAATTTTTTTTTTTATTTCGAAAAAAAAAAAAAATGGAAAATTGCAAAACGCCCGCTGTGGTAACGGTAAGCAAACAAACGCGATATATGGCGTGTAAAAAGTCCACATATTTATGGACAGACAGAAATCCCTATTAAATCCCTCCAGTTATCCCTATTCGACGCATGTGTAATACGATTTGTGTCACGATTTATGTATACGTCACACTCGCCCGGCGCGACGAACGGTGCAAATTTTATTTGGAAAGTACCTAAAATCCGATTCCGAGAAAAAAAGAAAATTTATTTACACCGACGATAAGAGTTTTCAAAATACGTATTTTTAAATCGAATTTTCTTTTTTTTTATAGATTTTTGGTGTCAGGCAATTTCAGTTTTAACACGACGACATTACAAATGACTCGATTTAACATAATAATGAGGTTTTATAATATAAATTGTGTTACTGCTAGGGGTAGAGATAGGGACTCGCACACTATTATTCCGCAATGGGTGGTGGAAATCTAAATCTCGCTCGGCTACACAACAATACGTATACGAATAAAGTAATAAATTTTCTTCTATTTAAAGTATTTTCTGTATAGAGGCATGCGCGTTCGTAGCATTTTTGCCAGTCCTCCATATTGTATCGAAGGAGTTAAAATCTTTTAATCGAGGGATATATATATATATATATATCTAAAATGATATCTGAATAAAAATATAAGATTTTTCATAGAATTTATATGGATAAACATAAGAGATAAAATTCCAAGTTTTTTGAGTTAAAGATAAATAATTTGTTTTCATCTAGAAAAAAAAGCGGATTAACGTATTCATCATATTGAAAAATATGTGTTAATAAATATTATAGATATTCCAGTTCTCTAAAATTTGTTTATGTACAAAAAAGACTATTTATAAATTATGACACGAGTCTTGAAGCATATTGGGTGTTGTTTGTTCTTACGTTGTACAAATTCAGATGGCGTCTAATTTAATATGTGCAAAATCGAAAGTCACGCCGTTCAAGACTACATCACTGCCCCAGTTGTAAATATTTTTAAAAAGTTGTTCGTAAAAAATAATCAAATACATACCAAAATTATATAAAAATGTATTTAGATATATTTATACAGTTTTTACCTGAGATAAATTACAAAATTATGAATTTATATTTTTAATGAGATTCAATATTTTTAAACGGGTAACGTTTGTTAAAATTAATTTATTTAAATACTAAATTTTTCCCAACTTACAATACTGGTAACAACCAGCGATCGTATGCTCTCATGCGCTAAAAAATGCATGAACAGGCATTGACTAATGTATTGAAAAAAATTGGAAGTATGCATTTACACACACTGAAAACTTAAACATATATACTTAAAACATGCGTAATAAAAGAAAAAAAAAGTTTTTTTGAAATGTTGTTTTTAAAAGTTATTATATTTTATTTATTTTGATTTTATTCATTAATATGTGTACTTATAACAAGGTTTGGCAGAAGGTAGCGATAAAATTATTTTAAAAACATCAAAAACTAATAAAATTCATACATAAATAAAAAAATAAAACAAAACAAATACATTAAGATTTTATAAACATGCTCCGGGACGTAAATAAGAAAGAATTGAAATAATTATTAATCTAAGATTTTACTTTATCTACCAATACTGAAAAATATTTTTTTCTTTTTTGAATTTATATGAAATAATATTCATTGGTAACTTCAAAAAAAAAAGTTTTTCGATAAATATTCCAATACACCTAAAATAAATATATATATATATAAATATTTACTACTTACAAAACTTTATATTTTTACTATTATTATCATGAAACGGATTTGTATCTGTCTTAGCATGTTACTCTATGTTGCAGAAAAAAAAAATGCATTAACTCACGAGCCGTGGTAACAATAAACTTACTCTTCACAGTCTATTTAAAAGTTTTACAGCGTAATATCACAATACTTATAATATATATATATATATTTAGTTTTTATTTATATAACGATTTTTCATTTTTGCGAGATCAATAAAATTTAGATACAATATTATTTTTTTTTATCCGATAACGAAAAAAAAATTAAATTCTACACACCTTCAATTTTCGTACTGCACTAATCATGTCGTAGCTATAGCACATAAAAATAAAGACTGACGTTGGCTGCCGTTGAAACGTTCGAATGTCAACGCGACTATACGGACCCAAAAAAAAAGCGCAAAAAAAAGGACATAATAATAATAATATACGCATAGAATATTATAACACATACATCGTCGCGTATGGAGAGAAATAAAAAAATTTTTGAACAGTGAAACACCCCGAGTTTTGATTGTCGACACAGTACATAAGTAATAATAATAATAATAATAATACGACATGTGCGGTGCAACGAGTTATGCGGATTGGCAGTGGCAACGTGCTGCCAGTTAATAATGTAATAATGCGTGTACCGATACGAGTAAATACATAATATTATTATATACCTAATACAACAATAACAATTACGTTTTTTTTTTACGAGTGAGTGGTTTCCAAAGGAGTAGCAATAAAACTAACTGTGGGTCGCGGAACAAATTATTCTAATGATCAATGTTACACGAGCTTTTCCTCGAGATCATTTCAGCGTTTGTCATACGCAATTTAGTTTCTCGTACTCGGTACCTCCCTCTTTGCTACCCGTCTCGACTTCGAACTATCATCTCCCCACGTTTATCGAACATTTTCAACTTTGCTCATACGTGTAAAAGGATGCATTTTCCTCCTCGAGACATTTTCTTCCAGACCGTTTTGGATCTTATAAGAGATATTTTCTCCCCTTGTATATACCTATTATTACACTTCAAACGTACGAAACAAAATATTATACACCTATATGATATTCACACGTCTGAACGAGTACAATTTAGTCTCAAGTAGTATTTGAAACGTTCACGATCTATCATTTAATGTCATATTGCCCTGAAAAAATATCATTTGCAAACACATGATCTAATACGTATTTCAAATTTTCTCAATTCTCACAGTCCAAATTCGTGGTCGTGTTTATTAAAAGCAAACAAAATTGCAGCGAATTAGCATTATTAAAACTGCACACGAAAACAATATTAAAGAAGAATTAATTAAAATTGTTCATGAACATTTTAAAAATAATAATTTTCTTGGGTTGAAAACGTTCATCTTGGTATAATAAATATTAATATTATAATAGCTATATTATTTACTACATTTTTAAAACTAATATTTTCAATTTACCCCTCTAGTATACTTGCGGACCAAAATTTGGAAAACGCTGTCCTAGACAATCCTGCGGCTGCAAAATTTACATTTTTTTTTTTTCACTGTCCTTTTCTCACGATAGTTATCAATACCTATATTACCAAAAGATTTTATGAAGTAAAAAATGTAAGAATTTGCTTTTTAATGTCCACTGTTTACGGTATAATCTGCAATACAGCGGTCATAATCTATAACATAAGAGTAGTATAATATCCTCGTCATATGTAGCGCATACGTGCTTATTTCCCGCCATTAAGCCACTTTGGGTCATTGTACGATCATCCGCCTAAAGACAAATTAACCTTTCCTCCTTAAACACTATTATTGACTTCTTTTTCTGATTATTTTAAATTACTTCGAAATCGTCCTTAGAAAGACAAATATAATATGTTTATTCTACGGCATAACTTATAATAATACCTACCGATCGACTTAAAATCGATTTTCAGAATTATTATAATATTTCGTTATCCGGAACGAAACCACACAGGACTACTGTACGATGTACGGACTACAACGACGATATGGCGGTGAAATAATTTTTTGTTTTTTATGCAATAAAATATTGAGTTCTTTTTAATATTTGGAAATCCCTAAACGAATAATGTAGGGTGACCATATTTAAGAAAATAAAATACAGGACAAAAATATTTTTCATAATATTTCTAAATAAATAAGTATTTATTACATATATATATATATTTTATGTTTTTGAATCGTGAAAAAGTATAATTTTTAAACTACCTATTATAGATTAAATTTAAACACATAAAAATATTATTTTGTAAATCATAAAATAACATAATTAAACTAAATTGATACTTTTTCAAATTTTTTCAAATCCTTTATTCATGTATATTGTATACATTACTTTCTAAAAAAAAACTTGTCAATTCATTTTACGATTATAATTTATTTAATGGTATCCACAAGATATCTAGATTCTTACATTATTTTATTCGATAATTTCATTTCAAAAATTTTAAATTAACAGTAAGTCAAAAAACGGGATTAATATGGGACAGACCTGAAATTTTATGGGACAAAAAACGTCCTGAGAGAAGTTTATCAGGACAACAGGACGCAGAGCCGAAATAAAGGACAATCCTGTATAAAACAGGACGTATGGTCACCCTAGAATAATGTGTGTATTGATCGATTTAATTCGTTATTAAAGCGGCGTGAGATCATCGTAACAAGTACATCGGTCGATCAATAATCAGACGCAAATGCGCGATGAATTATTTTCCACAAAACTAATGCGGTTTCCCGCGATATTTCCTAAAGTATTTAAATGAATGAGGTTCAAAGGGTTGAAGATAAACGCGTTTCAACAATATTTAGAACCCGATACGCGACTAGGTACATAATATAGTAAGTAAAGTAATCATAATATGCAGGGTGTTTGGCGAAAGTTATCAGAAACTTCAGGAACTAAGTTCAATACTTCTCAAATGGAACGATTTTTGAATTTCCGGTGTTTAACCGTAAAAATGGAGATAAACCACTATCCAAGTTTATATAAGTACTTACTCCAGATTACAGATATTCCATAGATTTTAAATATTTTTAAAGATGTGAATAATAATAAATAATAATCACTTGTAGCTAAAACCTATGCTAAAAAACTGTATATGTGATTTGTAGTGTCATAATAATAATTGAACATAGATTTCGTGCAGTGGTTAAATTACCCCTATGCGAAGGAGCATATAAATTTAATTTTTTCCAAAAATTATAATATTTCGTTTCGTTGACGATAGAATCGACTTGCTCGAAATAATATTAGATATTCGGACGTGGCATAAGAAAACATTTTAATCAGCTTTCCAACGGTGAATGAAAATTTTCTTAAACACTGATATTTTCGAAAATATTACGATTTATTTTATGGTAAAAGAAAACGACTAGGATTCATATTATATGAAATATTATTTTGTTGTGTCCGAATTACCTTTTGACTTATTAAATATTTACACTGAGGGAGACGTATATTATACTCCATAATATAAGTATATAATTATTGAAGTGCACACGGGTCTCGATCGAATTTATTATTTAGAGGTTTAAAGGTAGTTGTTATTACATAATGATGTTGTGTCGTGCAGCAAACGAAATAGAAGTATCGACTAATTACATATAGGCAGACATACACAACAGTTTTCCAATCCACGGAAACTGGCTAACACTGAAATTCAAAGTATAATAATAATTGTAAATAATATTTTATACACTCAGTGCCGTAAATTACTGTAGGCTTGCGTATGTTTTATATTAGGTACAACGCTACAAACCCATCGACAACATAATTATTATTATTTTTGTTTTATCACGAGGGACGCGTTACCGGCGGCGGCGGCGGGTCGACAAGTCCCTTTTATTGTTATTAGATTATAAATTATAGTTTCGCCTCAGCCCGTACGCAGAGTAGCCCACGGCTATTACGGGGATTAATATTCGTCGTCTTCTCGACCCGGACCGGAAACGTACGTCGTCGTTGGGGCTACACGAAACTCGAAATAATTGAAATTAATAGTCGCGAAAAAAATAAATAAAATCCGAGCAAAAACATTCCGACCCGCCGTCGATCCCGGAGAAAGAAACGAATTTCGACGAAACCAAAACACGTGTACTCGTAAAACGTGTTCTCCGAGTGTATAGCGTAGAACGCGTTGTTGCCAGCATCAATGGACCTACTATACTGCGCGCAGCACATGTCCCGGTCAAGAAGAAAAATATTATTGTTTAGACGCGGTCTTAATATTATACACTAGTACAAGTACTTGTATTTTATCATTATCTAATAACGTATCAAAAAAAAAAAAAAAAAACGTATTGAAAAACGAGACCTTGTAGTTTTGATTTACGGCAGGTAGGTACTCCCATGAAAACCTGTTGATCGGTGGCGCGTCCGACGTTAAGTCAGTGGGGGAGATTAAAAGATTTTTATTTTTTTTATCTTTCCGACTATTCCTAGAGTTTATTTAAGCACTACGCTGTATACACGCACGCATACGTATTTTTTTTTATACACTTACACTCGCACGTGTGCGGAATAAAAATTGTTTTTATGCGTACGGAAATAAATACGATGTGAAGTTGGTTTTTTTTTTTTCGGGGGGGGGAGGGAGGAGAAAATACATAAACGCGAATAAATGACGAAAAACGAAGGACGTTGTTATCGGCGGCGAGTGTTCTGTGTCATCGTTTCATTTTGTGGGAAAACGATTAAAATATAATAATAATGATATCTGTGTTATTAGCCGAAGGACGAGGGAAATGTTTACGCGGCTTTCGTCGGAGAATTTTTTCGAAACGTCGACGACGGATCGAGAACACAAAACACGAAAAAATCCTACTACTTTATTATTATAATCATAAACGTAATAATAATAATAATAATAATATTATGGACGACAACGTGTGTCGAGTGTTATTTAGATTTTCGTTTAACGAGTGGGACGTAGTCTAAATACGAAAACAGAATTATTATAAACGTTGGTTTGTAAACTCTGCCGGTCCGTCCATAGCCCACCACGACGTAGCTTTTTGTTCACGCGCGTTTTTTTACCTCGACAATACACACTCTTGCACGAGCCACGTTGTCTACACACACACACACACACACACACAGACTACGTATTGTAATTTCTATGAAAAACGAAATATACGAAATTTACACACACACACAAGCGCGCGCGTACACATAATAATATTAACGATATCAATTCACTCTATGTTGTTAACAATATTTTATTATTTCCGTCGGTTTTCCTCGTCCGAAATAATAAAATAACGTCGTGTGGACGAACATAATATATTATATAAATTTGGAAAAACAAAATTAAATACGAAAATAAAAAAAAAAATACGAACATGACACTGTGTATCGTCGTCGACGATACGATTGAAGCGCCTCCGCGGACACTGTCGGCGACTTAATTATTATTATGAATAATTATTATTATTATTATCGTAAAAACACGCGCGTGCGGGTCGATGCGTATCACTTGGCGAACGGACGTCGGACACTCGCGAACACGCGGCGCGGGAGACTGAACCCCGCCGAATTCGAACCTGAACGGTCGGCCGCGACTCTGCTGCGCAGCACGCCGCCGCACACGTGCGCGCGCGGTCGAAATGACGCGTGTGCGTCGTCGTAAACGCCGCCGCCGCGCTGCCACGTGCTGGCCACTTCCGAATCGCCGGCGGTCCGCCGCCCGACCGAATTTCGGACACTATATCCGACGACGCGACGACGTTTGTAAGTATAATCGGAGTATTGTACCGAAATACAGGGGGAAAATGGATTTTATATTTTAATAAATAATCCGAAACGATCGTATCGCCGATCGAACGACGCAGACTAATGATCGAGTGTCGCGACGAACGCGCGCGGTCCGTACGAGACGACCAGACAGCATCGCTGAATAAATAATAATAATATATTCGTTATAATGATGATGTCTTTTAAAAATTCCGTTTTTAAAACACTCGAATACACTCGTAAACGCACGCACACACGCGAACGCGGACGATCGCTGTCTGTATTATTATTATTTTTATTATTATTTATCGTGTACACGAATACACACACACACACACACAAAACACACGCACTAGCTCACACGAGGCGTCCCGACCGTACAACAGTGGTCGTCGGCAAACGGTGAGCGACCGCGACGAAGCGCCCGTCGCGCTCCCCGTGGTGCGTCTCGCCACAAAGTCTGCAGCTCGCGGGGCTCATCTCAATACGTGCGTTTTACCCCGATGGGAGGGGGGGGGAGATGGGAAGCTTCGAATTATCTTTTACCCGGTAACTCGCCGTTCTCGAGCACTTTTCACTTTCGGTTTTAACACGCATATTATACTACGATATAAAATTTTGTAACGTTTTGGTTGATTTTTGAGTATTGCCGAGGAAATGTACAGTTTTTTTTTTTTTTTTGCAGGTTTTGCCAGTTTGAACTCTGTTTTTTTAATTTTATTTTAAATAATAGCATAAAATAGTTTGTAAAAAATACCATAAATTGTACGTGTACATTTCGAGTGAAACAGAATGCAAGTGTACTAATAGAAATCTTAAAATTAATTATTTTATCTATATATAAATAGTATCTATAGCCACTCTTCATTACGTTGGTAGTAGGTGTGAAGTGTTAACATTATTAGCGATATTTAACGATTAAACATTAGGCAACAATAAATTATAGAGCAATACTGAATGCGACAATCAATGCGCAATGATTTAGTAGTAAATAAAAAAATTAGCTTATTCTCATTCGTTTGTCACCACCCAAGTGACAATTATTGTTTTGTATACCTAATTAACTAAAGTATCACTTAGAATCGTTTCACTGGTTTTCTATAAAATTTAACATACCCACCACGTATGTTTTTAGTTTAATAACCGAGATAGCTCATCGAGAAAAAATCTGAATCCTGCAGATTATGTAGAAAGGATCGAACAACAAAATTTGTTTAGTGGTCGTTTCAAATCGTTTAGACTATAAAACGCGTTTTGGAAATACGTATTATCTAAAATTTCAAAATGCAAATTAAATACATTGTTAATAAATTACACCAAAACAATTAAAAGCGTTGTGTTCTTTGAAGTTTTTGTTATTTTAACTCGTTATTATTTATTTCCAGTGATTTAAACGTGATAAGTTGAAATCCATTTGAAATTCTATGTAAAAAAAAAAAAAAAAAAAAATTGACTTCAAAGTTTTGTTGAAAATTTCATTTTTGTTTTACGTGTGAACACTATAAGCGCCTATATTTTTTGAGCAACCCATGTCAATTTGGAAATTTGGAGCCCGTAATATTACTGAAAATATCAACCTTCAGGTATGAGTCATGTCATTGAAGACGATTCGGCTCATTAGTTTAATATAGGTAGGTAATAATATAATGTTATTATAATATTCATGTTCTTTTCTTATGAATTATGAACCAATCCCCTACTGCGAAACCCATGACGAACAAATTTCAATACACCACATCATCTTGGAATTTCAATCATATTTGCTGCAGTAAGGCATATTTTAAAATATCTAATCGCAGTAGACGAAGCTAATGAAAATAATTAACATCATACAACATTTCAATAGCTTACCACAACATTTTAATAAATCGTATTTAATATTATATTATTTAAATTGTACTATGTACTATGTACTCTCGTGCTAATAGCCAAGCAACTGAAGCACTTTATTATCTTTTATAAGTTAATAATAATATTATTATCATTAATTCGAGTCTTTATGAATATTATATAATATGGTGTGCTATCCTTGTCTCGTAGTGATAGTAGATGGAGTAAAAGGGACCCATGACCCACTCATGAATATTACATTGTCGTAACTTATAATATTAATTTATGTTCGGGACAATTTACGGCAAAGAAGATGATGAATTAAACAACAACTTTCAAAAAATACTCGCATTGGTCGAAACTTCAATATCCCAGCATAACTTTTTTTGAAGTCTCAAGTACAAGTGAATAAATAAAATCGATTCCATAAAAATCAATTTTTCATATTTTGTCATTTCTACTAAAACGTTCGGAAACTTTTCTGTACACTTTCAAAAAATATTAAAGGTTTTAAAAGTTGACGTGTTGCAACTTGACGTGTCAAGTTGGAAAAATCGTCATTAAATAAATAGATGTTTTTTCCAAACGTAAAAATAAGCGTATTGCGTGCAACCGATGTTATTTTGTCGAAACACTATATTATACAATTATTACAAATAAAATGTAATGTTACGAACAGTTCCATTTGGTCTTAAGACCAATTAATTTAAAATATATATTTACTCGACTGATCGGCATGTAATAATTATTGCATTAATTCGCAATATACACGTGTCTACCTAGTTGTAGGACTTAATTATCGACCACCAGCCGATTTTAATTGTATACTAATTACCAATCTTAAACATATTATTTTATCACTCTATTTTTGCAGTTATTTATCATTTTCGCCTTGGAAAATGGTTATCAATACCGTTCACTAATGAAATGTTTTTTCTAAAACATCTAAATAGATATTTTCAAATCTTTACCTGATATTCAAATTGTCATCGTCATACGTTTCCTATACTTTATTTTACATCGAATCTCGATGTTCCAAAACGTTTCTTATATGTGACTCCATAAGTTTTCGTATGATTAAGCTAAACCGAAGAACAGTGTAATTTGTACATACCTGAAAAATAAAAAGATCACAATTAGACACGATTATAAGAATGATATATAAATATCGATTAAAACGTAATAATAGATATTTTATTTGAGTTATATTTTTATGTACCATTGGTACGTAAAATAGTTTGACGTATAATATCAATTATCACCTATTAAATACACGTCATAGTAAGTAGGTACAATATAATATATGTTGACATCTCAAGTATTAACAATAAATATACATGTATATAATGTTTTATAAAATATGTAATATTTAATTTTTAATCTCAAATTTACATACGAGTAAATATAAGTATTGTATTTTAATCCTTGGATTTTCTTTCAGACAAAGACCGTCTAAACTTTAACAGATTGGTAAGTCTCTGACTTCCATTATTATCGGGTCTTTTAATGTTTTCTCTACACTCTTAACACTAGACGCAAAGGCGTGATTAGGAATTTGCTCCGGAAGGGAAGTCATTGTTCATACTCGTAGAGTGTGAACTGCAAACGTTATACCTATATAATACGAATGTCATGAATATTTTGTACAAGATAATTTTTGCAGAGTAGAGAATACTTATTTAAATTTTTTAAAATAAAAAAAAATTGATTGAAAATAATCGGTATAGAATTCACAGATCCCAACTTCATAAAACGAATTTATCAAAAAAAAAAAAAAAAAATCAAAAAATAAGACTTTTCCAACTTTTTAAAGTTTTTCCTCGTCCCGAAATGGGTATTCTTTTTTGAAAAGATTACCAAGTTTCATACGATTTTATTGATAATTGATTATGGTTTCGAGTTTTCATCATCGTCTTCTTTGTTTTTACTTTTTTGATTTTGAATAAAGTAAGTACATAGATAAAACAAAATATAATGTAGATAACTTTAAGAGTTAGTTGAGTACAAGGAGAAAAGAGAAAATCGAAATACTTCACATATATTTGGCTCAGATTTAATATAAGATAATATATAGATAAATAAGATTTCATACTTATATGCAGTCATGCTTACTAGTTATTAATAATACGAATTTGGAAAAAATTTAAATAAATGCTTCATTTTTAATTTTTTGTTAAACTGTTAGAGATATAAGGCTGATTCTAAGCTCGTTAGAAAAAAACTTGTCAAAAATAGACAAAATATGAATTGAAAAATGTAAACAAAATTATTTAATATTTTTCAATTGAAATAATACATAAATTTTTCTTTATCCTCCCAAATTCATGGAAACATTGAAAGGATTTTATAATTTAGGGTCTTGTTACTCTTATTAATATCTCGACGTCGTGTGGAAGTGTTGTGAAGGATTTCAGCATTTTATCAGCTGTTATCGTTCACTTTAGAGCTTAAATAGTGTATATTATTAAAAAACACACTTTTCCAAAATGTATTCTTTTTTTTTTTTTTTAATTGAATACTGAATAATGTCTTATAATTACTTTATTACTATAGTAAAAAATATGTTTGAAATATTCTTTCAAAAATTAAAAATTAAATAAAATTGGATATATTTGCCAAAAAAAAAAAAATTGTCTAACATTTTACGAATTAAGAATTTTGATAAACATATTTTTTAGAATACAGTAAAAAGTACACGTCTTCACTCCATTCAGAATTCAAAAATAAAAATCTTTGATGATACGTCTTATCCTCTTTTCTCGAATCCTCAACTAATAGTAATGCCAATGAAGGTGGAACTGGAGTGTGCAAAGTAATATTATAATATTGCACCTTTATGCGTATGCATGTACTCTGTCATCGAGCCAATAATTGTATTATGTGCACAGACAGATAATGGACTCTTACGTCATATTCTATGTTATTATTATTATTATTATTATAGCTTGCCACGTGCTCGGTCCGAAACGCATAACACATTTGCAATTTTTTTTTTTTTATTATTATTATGTTCCCCTTAGAGCAGTGGTTCTCAATCTTTTTAGGACCACGACCCAAATTCTTCTTCAAAAACCTATCACGACTCCTCACGGTTTTACATTTTTAGAATAAAGAGGTAGTTTTTAAAAATCAAAATTAAATTAATGCTTTATTAATTTATTAATTAATTGGTTTATAATGAATACAATTTTACAAATGTAGACAAATGTGCCACTTCATCATTTTTACAATGGAGTTTGGTTAAAAACGTACTTTTTTGAGAATTTATATAACTAAACAAATTTCTCGCTACCAAAAGTTGATTCCGAGACCCACCAGTGGGTCGAGACCCACACTTAGAGAAACGCTGTCTTAGAGTAAATAGACGATTCCATGACACAATATAGTATAATAACTTTATAACGCGTCGTTATTATAACAAGCTCATAATATATTATTATTAACGTGCTTCCTATTTATATGGTTTTGACTTTGTACACAATATTGTAAAACGAACAGCTGGCCTGTACATGTCCATTCGTTATAATATTTACAATAGTTTACTCAGACGTCAATGTATTTTTATGTGAAGCATTAAATTTGCACGTGTCATCCGATAAACGATCTTTACAAATATTTTATGTCATGCACGTGTGTAACAGATACCGGCGGTATAAGGTAATCGATTCCTAAATTATATAACAACAATAATTCTTTAATGTTTCAATTACGGAGTCACATTTTTACTATAACACTCCATTTACACGGTGTATTCCAGTCGTTATTTAAATACGTATAGTACGAATTCGTTCAATTATTCCTCGTGCCTATCAAAAACGAACTTTGTCCCTGCCCCGCATCGAAACTATAGTGTAAAATGTGTGGTAAAATATTTCAAAAGTGTTTCAATTACACAAATACAAACCAAAACATTATTTTAAGGTCCAGAGAAAAAACGTCCTTTTTGGCACATACATATTTTTCAATATAATACACAAGGGTTCGAGCAGTGGCGCATTTAAGGGGGGTCGAAAGGGGCAAATGCCCCGGGCGCCAGGATTTGAGGGGCGCCAACATTTTAGAGTTTCTTAAAAAAAAATGCATCTCTAATTATATAAAAATATATTCTTATATATTTTTCTCTATATTTGACTATCTTTTTATCTGACCCGTTCAAATTTTTTTTTTTTATTTCATAGAATAAGACATTTCTAGCCGTTGGCTATTTATATCTACGGATAAAAAAGTAAGACATTTTAACATAATATATATTATAACTTACATAACATAATATAACTTTTACTATTTTACTAAAATTTATTATTTGTTATAATTTTTAAATTGAATAAAAAAATGAAATATTATATACTGTTAAATCCTAGAATATACATTTTAAAATGTTATTCGAAATAAGCAAAAGGCACATTTTTTGTTAATTGAGGGTGGAGAGGGAAGGTCTGAGGTTGTAAAGACTACCAACAAGTTAGTGGTAGGGGGGGGTGGTAAAATTATTTCGCCCCGGGGGCGCAAATATTCTAAATGCACCATTGGGTTCGAGTGGAGGGTTGCAGGGTTTTTCCACCCCACCTTTTACATAAGTGGTTACCAACTACTGCCCAATGGCCGAGCCAAATCTAGTTCGCGCATATGTATTAACCAGCCCGTTAATTAAAAATATAAAACAATTCAAATTTACAATAAGTCACTGAGGAAAAATATTACAGTCGGAAGTAGGTCAGGTTTTACTGTATTAAGATATATAATGAAATACGTTGCCTGTTAATTATGTTCAGAATGGCTATATACCTAATATTTAAAGATGTTAATGGAACGTTTTTAAATTTTTAGCTCGTAATTTATTTTTAATTTTTTATGGCCCTCGGTAAAAAAAAGGTTGGTCACCATTGTCTTACAGCATTTTGAATGTGTCCCTTGACAATTTTTGCTAATGGTTGGTTGGAATTTCAGTTTTTATAATAAATAATATACAAATAACAATTTCAATAGGTACTTGATTTATTTGATAAAATAATGAAGCAAGTACTTATAGTGGCGGTTCTAGTATAATATTTTGGAGGAAGCATCGTTTTTAACACAGACAAACCCACGAGGGCTTTGCCCCCACACCCATTCCGCCCTTTATACAAAAAAATAAAGTAATGTATATAGCAAAGTAAAATAAAGTAAAGGAAAGCAAAGACAAGTGAAGTGTAGACTAAAAATCCGGACATACTTCGCGCCATGGGTATTCATCGTTCCTTTGGTTCTTGATGGGCGTGTGCAATTTTAAAGAAACGATAAATTAATTCTTCAATAATACGATTTTGAATGAATTGAGTTAATAATACAAAGAACAAAAATACTTGTCATTTTCAACACACTCACCATGAGTATTTGATCTGCAAAGTGAAGAATAGCCGTGATGCGAAATACGTATGTCCGGTTTTCTTGTCTATACTTAACTTACCTTTGCTTTACTTTACTTCATGTTATTTTACTATATATTTTACTTTACTTTTTTTTTATCTAATAAATAAAGAAAAGGAAAAAAATAGCGAGAAAAAAGTGCCAGAAAAAAACTACTACTTTTTACTACTTCTACTACTACTACTAATTCGTTTAGAATCTAAAATAATTTATCCTGTAGACTGTCCTAGTGCTATGAATAGAAAATTATAAATTTCATTATTATCTACATACATTTGTTTTTTTAAACATATTGAGATTATCACGTTTAAAAAGCCGGACATACTTCGCACGATGGGTGTACTTCGCACGACGGGTGGTATTCTCTTGACGGGCGTATTAAATTTTAAAGAAACGATAAATCATTTCTTCAGTAAAACGATTCTGAATGAAGG
>JAIPRM010003307.1:0-26562 GCA_025469315.1 Stegophylla sp. TES_Ste_2020 | reverse complement strand
CTATTATTATGTATAATTACCATAATATTAAGTTAATCTTCTGTACTTTTACCCCTTGCGGGTGTTAATTAAATAAATAAAAAAAAAATAAATAATTAAAAATAAATAATTAAAACTATACTTTCTGTGTGCGCAACTTTATTACAATTAAATTCCAGTGGTGCGATCATAATATTATAATGTTTGACGACATTATTGTCATAACGCATCTCAATAAGGAAAAATCAAATTCTTCCCGTTCGTTTTGAAAACTATTAATACGAAATAACCAACGGCTATAGTTGTAATAAACCAAAACGAATTTTTTAAACCAGATTAGCCAACTGCGGATGCCCCTTTCTGTGTTTCTTGTATGTATCTGAGACAGCTCTTTAATGTTTTAACAAAAAAAAAAAAAAAGATTTATCGATATCATCGATCGACCCCGAGTATAAAGGAGGTTGTATGTATTATATTTTTGGTTGTTTTCAAAACGACAGAGAGTAACAGAGAGTATACGATCTTATTCAGTATGAATCAGTACGGCGTATATTCGAAATATTCAAAATATATACGTCAAACCCAGCCTCTATGCGAAAAAAAAAAAAGCATTTCCATGAAAAGAAAAACACAATAAAGAAAATAATATTGTAAAAAAATTAGCGATTTTTCACTCCAGTATTAATAATAATAACATTGTTTCAATTATATCGTAATAATTATATTGTAATAATTTATTATACATATTCAGGGCCGTATTTAAGGGGGGAGGGTAACAGGGCACAGTTGCCCCGGACAGCTCAGAGAGAGTAATTTAAAAATAATTCTACAAAAGGGCTATTTTCAAAATTTTTTTTTTTTAATACTCAACAGTTTTTTTTGGTGGTTTTGAATTTTGGATTTTTTTTAACCATGGTAAAATATGGGATATAAGCCACATGTTATGTTAAAAAAAAAACAGAACTTCAATATCTGCATTATATTAGGAGTAATAACTACTGATTTTCCAATTAATTTACACACTATATTCAATATAATCGAACGAATAAGAAGTTACAGAAAAATCAAAATGACGAATTTTTTTTCAAAAAAAAAAATAATAATAATAATAGATAATATGCGATTGTTTCTAAAATTTTGTTAACGGTAGTGGAACCTTGCTCATCTACCATAATGATTTATCTTAGAACAGTTATTGCATAATTATTAGATAAACGGAGATAAGGCGTAGCGAAAGAAGGCGTGGAGCGTAGTGACAGATGAGAGTGTTATAATAATATGAATGTATTTTTTTTTCCTCCAAAATACTTAATGTCTGAAAATTAATTTTTATAAATAATGACGTTAATTATATTTCCATAGCTAATGTTTTTGTTTATTGCGTTTTTTTATGAGAGTTTAAAAAAATTAAAGTGCATATTTCATCGTGATATTCGCACGTGCGGCAAGTCAAGGAGGAAATTGTTTCAAAAAAAAAAAAAAAAAAAACAAATATCGCGGTAATCCGTTTTTTTATTGCATGTGGTGAAAATTCGTTATTGTATCAGATACACGGTACACCGTCACCGCCTTTACAATATTATATTTTATTTACAATACATAAAAATTATTCAGTTAACCGACCTCTCCTGCGCTGCATGCGAATAGCAAACTTTGACCCCTCGCCTTCTCTTTTTTATAAATTTTTATGAATTGCTATTTTCTTCTTCGTTTCTGTCAATCATTCAAAATATACCGTTAATCACAATTTGTCCTTTTTAATAATTGTAAACTGTGTTACTCAAAATTCTACCTTAATTTAAAAATTGTATTTAAACGCTGTATACAGTGGCGTAGCCAGGAATTTTTTAAGGGGAGGTCTAAGATTCCACATTCAGCATAATATAGAAAAATAAAGTTGATTTCTTTATCTGTAATAGAAAAATGTTATTTCAAATATTTTATGCATCACTGCATTTTTCTGTTGTTTATGACTTTGAATAAGTTAAATACATTATGCTGAAGTCTCCTCTGTGAATTTTTTTTCGACTTCAACATTTTTGTTTCCATTATTATTCACACTGAGTATTTTTACAAGTGTTATTATTATTAATTTCTCATTCGGCATAAAATTTATATTTTAGAGAAATAAAAAGGTAAAGAATATCTTCACGGTTTTTTAAAAAACTTACTAAACATAAAATTTAAACTACGAAATAACTCAATGTGACTGACAGACTGTCTTCCTTCTATGTATTCTAGTTGTCTGTTATAAATACAATACTAAAACTTACAAATTAGTAAAATTAAATTTTATGAAACACTTGTATAATTTTCTTTCTAAGGCTCTTTTTTTTTTAAAAATAAATTACAACTTACTTACAACCTGAGTGCGAACAATATGGTATAAATAGCTTAAATCACGATCAATGGGGAGGGCTATAGCCCCCTTAGCCTCCCCCTTGGCTACGCCTCTGGCTGTATATTATTCAAAAAACCGGACATACGTCGCACGACGGGTGTATTGAATTTTAAAGAAACCATAAATCATTTCTTCAATAAAACGATTCTGCACAAGGGAAGTTAATAATATAAAAAATAAATGAGAAAAAAAAAATGTTAGAAAAATGTCCAAAAATTTTTTTCTTCACATTTTCAAATTTTTCTCGCGCCAAAATCTTTTTTATATCAAAAAAGGATGGTTTCCGAGTCGTTTTTGTCAAATTTTGGGTAGTTTTTTTTTCTAAAAATAAAAAAAAAAAAATTGAAGAATTGAGAAATTCAAAAAATGACCTCTCTAAAGTACAAACTAGAGGCCAATTCGGTTTCAAAAATTTATTGATCCAAACTTTTGGACAAGCATTTCCATACGAAAAGTTGTACGCAGAAATAAATAAATAAATGAGTAAACATCATTGTAAGAACACTAGCTTCTTCGCTTCGTTCAGAATCTAAAATTCACTCATAAATATTATTATTGCAATATCGAAACGTTGAAATATTAACACCAATACGTCTGGTTTCGCGTCGAACAAGAGACGAACGGCAATAATAATATTCTCTGGGTGAAAAATTCTCGCGTTCCCTCAAAAATATAAATCAACACGTGTTGTTGTTTTCACCGCCGCCCGCAAACGTTTTTATTTCGCACACACAATTGCCAATTTTTTCCAAGTGTTAAATGAATAACAATACATTATACGCGAGCGCGCTGGGAAAAACAATAATAACATGGGAAAAACAATGGAGCACTAGAAAATACAGAAATACGTATTATGTTTTTATCAATTGTTATTTGTTTATTTTCTCTTTTTCTTTAAATACATTGATTCTTAAAACCACATAATAAAAATAATGGTGTTAAACTTCAAAAATTAAATTTTTAAGTCATTTTT
This sequence comes from Stegophylla sp. TES_Ste_2020, assembly GCA_025469315.1. Classification (NCBI taxonomy): domain Eukaryota; kingdom Metazoa; phylum Arthropoda; class Insecta; order Hemiptera; family Aphididae; genus Stegophylla; species Stegophylla sp. TES_Ste_2020. The sequence continues at coordinate 23,209 of JAIPRM010003307.1, read as the reverse complement.
CAAAAGAAATTTCCTGGCGTTTCAAGAAATTTCTGAAATGTATACTAAATAAAAATTACATTTTTTTTATTATTTTTTAATCCGGTCAACTGGTCAATGATAATATAACATGCATATGTTTTTAATTTAAAATTATTTTTATTAGTTCGATTAACAATGTTTATAAACTTTATCTCAACTACTATACTCTCAATATACCTAACACATATTTATATATTTTTAACAGACCATAAAAATAGCAAAATTATATTTTAAACTTAACGATCAACGATTTTATTTGAAAATAATTTCATGAAATTTCACGTGATCAAAAATTTCCGTTTTAGGAATTGAATCGTTTATTTCAGAAACCCTCCAAACGCCAAAAATAAAATTTTGCATGTGAAAATTCAAAAACATTTTTTTCCCACTTCCTTAGCAAGTTATTTAGCTAAAATTACACTGATATCTGAAAGAGCAAGTAGTCCAGTATTTTTGGTAATTTTTGGGAGTTTTAAAAAATTGTTTTAAAATCAAAATTGTATAATATTTGTGAATCGCCGCCGTCGTCGTTATTTTTAAAACGAATACGTGCGTATTTTACACCAACACTGCGATCGTCGTGTCGTGACGGTTCGTTAATTAATAAAATATTATCGTTTTACAGGTAATTGGAATTTCGACGACGGCGATTAACACGGGCAATAACATTAACAAGGATTTTATCATAACTATTATTGATTTTGTCGCGCACAAATGTTATGCATATGATATGCGATAAATTATTATTCAGCGTAGCATTCGATGAGGGGGGGGAGGGGTACACGGAGGGGTAAGAGTTGACGGAAATCGAGTTTCAATCGCGCCCACCCCTATTATTATTTTAGCCCGTCCGTGTGTGTACTCGTAATCCAACGTAGAATTATTATTAAACGGCCGACGACCGACCGTCGTTTCGTAATAAAAACAAAATTTCGTTCAGTGGCACACCCAGAGGGGGGGGGAGGTAAAGGGGTTATTATCCCATCCGAAATTTTTTCTACTTAATATCGCGTTTATTACGTGTATTATTGTATTAAATAACGTTTGTGTATAAGCTAATCTGTTTTCAGAACATTTTCATAATTTAATGTGCCCTTACACGTTATAATAAATGTTAAAAAATCAGTATTTCAATTACTACCTGGACACTGTGGTGGTTATCTTGTTTTCCAAATTCTTTTTACCACTCATCTCTCCGATTTCAATTTTGTTTTTATTCTAAATTATATTTTTGTTTTTTGATTCTGAAAACAACAGTGTAAATCGTTTTGTGCGGTAGTCATATATATATATTATATAAAATGGTATCTAATTTGAAAAAAAATATCAAAACTAGTTTTTCTTTAAAACTTTCGATCCCAAGTCAGGTTTTTAATATGTCGAATTGAGGAATATTTTTGATTTACGAAGCGATTTATGACGCTGTATAAACTCATTTTACTTTAGTTTTACTGTAATTATGATGAGAGAAACCATTTTCAAAGCATAAAGAGCAAAGAATTTCCTCTAATTTTGATGCGTTTTAAAATTTTGATTTACCTTGGGCTCTAAAAAATTGGTAATTTTTGCTAAGTGGTAAATAAATTAGTTGTATTTTACTTTTATCATACCGTTTTATTTTAGGGGTTAACTAGTTGTTACAGTGGTTATTAGAAATCCAACAGATAGTCATCTGTAATAAATATACCTAGTTCATAATGATATAAAGTGGTATAGACAATAAACATAGGTAGAAAATCATGTGAGAAAGATTTTGTATTATAATTATTATAAGAAAATTTTGAAAATGTGAAAAACAAAATTTTGGACATCTTTCCAATATTTTTTTTATTCTCATTTATTTTTTATATCATTGACTTCCCTCGTTCAGAACAGTTTTATCGGAGAAACGATTTATCGTTTCTTTAAAATTCAATACACCCGTCAAGAGAATCCCGCCCGTCGTCGTGCCAACACCCTCAGAGGAACCCTCCTCAAAGACTCTCTATGTCGGAGGGGAAGCCGTTGCGATTTGTGTTCAGGGAATATTCAAGCACTGTGCGAGTGGCGTGACCGCCGAACGAACGCGTTTCGTTTGTTTTCATTCGAGACCTAGCCTCTCGCGCACAATAGACTACGACGTCGTATTATATGTTATACACTTGCCAGTCCCGCGAACAATGCCCAACAACGGACCGCAGCGCATACTGACCAGTCGATATAATAATATATTATTACGCGCACGGGAACGTAAATAACAAAAAAAAAAAAAACCGAGCCGAGATCACACGGTGACACGGCCGTTTCGCGCGGCGTTATTGTGATATACGACGACGACGACGGATAATAATGACAGTGGTGGATTCAAGTCAGAGGCCCGAAGGTCTTGCCCCCCCCTCCCATTGACAGTTATATTTTCAAAGCTGTAATTGTTTTATTTTTATTAATAGTTAATTTCGCGCAAAAGACCCTTTAAGGGTTTTATGGTTTTCCAGATTGCAGTACAGTTTTCCCAAACCTTGTTTTTCCCAATCAATTTTTTCCAATCTTACTACTCCAATAATTTCATATTTACCATAAAAACATTCTTCCGATACATATTTTTACAAACTTAATATTCCCCCTCCCCCAAAAAAAAATTGGTCGTAATTTAAAATTTTGACTATTTTATTTAACAATAAATAATTTCTTTGTATTTTATAAGATATATTGATAGATTTGGTATTGTTAAAAAGAAATTTTGGGAAAAATGGTATTGAGAAAGAGAACTTTTGGGAAATAAAAAAAAGTGAAAAACAAATCGGGAATAGATTGTCCGGTTTTGCAATAATCGAGAAAACGTTGATTGCAATTTTGAAGGGCTTGGAACAACAACTAGGTAAATCCACTTTTTGAAATTGTTCAGGGTTGGTTGATAAAAAACCGTTTTATTCCATGATTAATCAATACTAAAACAATTACAGTTAAATTTTTCTACTATTAACAAGATGAAAAATATAATACTGTGGACTTAGAATTTAGTTGACTTTTGTTTTTTTCTTTAGACAAAAGTTGTCCAAAGAGTTATGAAACTTACGGATTTATCTGGTTATTGTGCCAAACATATTGTTTTTTGGCGGGTAAACTAATAGAAATTTTAAAAAAATTTGCCCAAAAATTAAAAATTCTAATTTTATTACTTCGAAGTATAGTAAAACAGTACTTCGAGTTTTAAATCGAGTTATAATAATAAACAAGTGGCATAAAAATTGATTATATTCATAACAATAAATCAAAATTTTTGTTTGGTAAAATTAATAAAATTCGCTATCATAGGATTCATTTTCCTTTTCATTTCCTAAAAGACAATATTTATGTATTACAAAATATTGCATATTATAATATTATTACACACAGCCAAAAATAATACTGCTTATATCTATAGAAAATGTCATATAGAATAATTTTTTTTTTTTTTTTAAAATTCAACATACCCACCAATAGAATCCCGCCTGGAAAGTTAAGAATACACTTGGTCCGAAGAATATCGTTTTTTCGTGTTTTATGCTCATTGCTAATTATTAACTATAATTATTCGATTAATTGATTATAATAAACGAATGATGAAAAAATCGAAGAATTTACGTTTGGTAAAGTAAATCCATTGTCTAAATTTCTTTTGAAAAATTTTGAGTTGCCTCCAAAATGATTTAAGTATAAATTGATAATCTGCACAGAAAGTTAGAGTTATTGAATAATATAATTTTATCAACAGAATAGAGCTAATTTTCAAATTAAACGCTAGGATAAAAAATCAGTTACATATCATCCAGACAAATAAAATGATTTTTATTAATGATTAATAATCAAAAAAAAGCAGCCCCGATACACTTCACACCCGGGATATTATTAAATTCTAGCGCGCGTGGGGTACTCTTGGTGAGAGTGCAATGAATACTGTAAAAGCAACGATAAATCATTTCTTTAATGAAACTATTTTAAACAGAGGAGCTTCGGTTAATTAAAAAGAATAATGATTGTTGTCCTCTCTTTATTACATTTTCCAATTTTATTAAATAACAGAAAACAATATTCGTTTCCGCTTCGCTATTCGTGACAACAACACATTTTGTCGTTTTTCGAGTTATAAATAGATATGAGTTACAAACACATACAAATTAGTTAATATTTTTCAAGAACATTCCACTGCAATACCAATGAATTTGAACGTGTTACGAAAGAACAAAAGAAATAAATCGGCTATTATTTATTGGATGACCAGTCATTTGAGCGGTAAATCGAATTTAAAAAAATGCTTAGAAAAGTTTATTTGTCGAGCCAACATTTTTAAGGAAATCTAACCACGATGAAAAAAAAAAAAAAAAGCCGGACATACTTCGCACGATGGGTGTACTCCGCACGACGGGCGGTATTCTCTTGACGGGCGCATTAAATTTTAAAGAAAGGATAAATCATTTCTTCAATAAAACGATTCTGAACGAGGGAAGTTAATAAAATAAAAAAAAATGTTAGCAAAATGTGCAAAATTTTTTTTCACATTTTCAAAATTTTCTTGCGCCAAAATCTTTTTTATAGGATTTTCTATCTATGTTTAAATTTTCATAAAATTATGGTCAGTCGAGTCGTTTTCGTCAAATTTTGGATAGTTTTTTCCAAAAAAAACATTGAAGAATTGAGAAATTCAAAAAATGACCTCTCTAAAGTACAATCTACAAAAAGTTATTGATCGAAACTTTAGGACAAGTATTTCTATACGAAAAATTGTACACAGAAAAAATAAAAAATAAAAAATAAACATCATTGTAAAAACACTAGCTTCTTCACTTCGTTCAGAATCTAAAAATAAAGTTTCTTTACACGTTTTTTTAAATTGTATAGTTATAATAGCTGTTTTTTGATTGTTCCAAATCGGTAGTGCTTGGGCTTACTTTTTTTATATTCTGTTTTATGATTATCAAAACGATATGGGACATATCCTATTTTAATGCGCAAGTACAAAACCAATTTCGAACAAATAAGATTCCATAACTTTGTCAATTTTATGACACAAATCGCGATTTGCATCATTCGCGAACCGCATTAATATGACAATAATAATAATAATAATAATAATAATAATATTACAATAATAATTATGTAAAGCCATTAGACGCTTTTTTATTTTTCCTTCGGTCCAAAGTTATTTCGCGGGCACCGGGCACGCGATACGCGGAGACGGAGGGGCGGAAAACCAAAAACTTAAATCCAAAATGATCAACGAGAGGTAAATGGTGGTAATAACTAATAACATCGTTGGTTACTAATCGAAAAGTTCCGACAATATATTATGTATTTCATTATATTAAAAGTATTAAAACTTCGGGAAAATATGCGCATTTATACGCGACCGAAAGTATTAAACCGACAACCCGTGTGTGTGTGGTAAATACCGTTCATTTGCATATAGGCGATAGGTACATCCGGTCCCAATTTGTATACGCGTTCGACTCGAAACCGCAGCGAATTACCATAACAATCGATGAATATTCACCACGTGGTACCCATATAGCCGCTTTCCAACGTATACATATTATATAATCGCATTTTTAAAGCGAAATTATTTCGAATTTCAAAATCTTCGTGTCTGTGCCATTTCGCGAACGCAAAAGCGCGCATATTTCATAATTCAATATAATATTTTTACACGCGTAGAGTGGATTTTATTTGTTTTTTTCTCGTTAAACCGTCGTCAACCCTGTTTAACGGGTCGAATTCCATTTTTTTTATAAATTACTGCTTTATACTACGTGCGGACGAAATCGGGTTTTTTTTTTATTTATATTTTATATCTCCGGAAAATCGCGAGACGAATTTAACGGAGAGCAAATTTTCCTTGGCGCCACTGGCACTTAATTAGCCCTTAAATCCGTAACACTTGCTCCAAAAGCGTTTTCGTAAATTATTTCCAATTTAATTTGGTAATAATGAAAATTTGTATTTTTCTATAATTCCTATTTTCGAAAGTCAACATTGGTTTATCGTACAAGTATGTTGATTTTTAAAACTTAAACTTGTTTCAAAATTTTCAAAATAAAAATAAATTTTCATACTTAGTAAATTATAGCTTTAGTTTCAACTGATTTTAATGGAAAGATTTGTTTATTACTATCCTATGAAACCGATTTAATCTCCTGTAATCAATTCGTATTTTATTGTTTGTTTTTCAATTTTTTTTTTTTTTTTTCTGTGACATTTCAACCAAAAGTTTCTCACACGTTTACTATAGTTCTTAAAAATAATATTATCTTCCTAATCACAATTTGCAGAGTAGTATGCAATAGTTATAAAATCTATCACAACTCAATTTGTTGACCTTCAGAGTGCCTTATCGAGGAAGTTCAACAACAAGTATTTTTTTTTCAATTAAAAAATCATATTATTATAATTATTGGTATTTCCACCATTGTTTAATTATGTATTCGGTGATCAGGTGCTACAATTCAAGATACAGAATCACGTGAAACGATATATTTTGTAATATTTCATAACAATAGTTGTTTTTAAATTTACAAACGAGATAATAATTTAGAAATTAGTGTTCTTAGCAGTCAGCCAACAATCTCGGCCAAGACGCACGTAGCTGAATTGCCTATACATTGCGCCGCGTTATTAAACAGACGCACACATATTATCATGATTAGTTAGTTAGGTTTGGTTTAAGTTATAGTTAGTTTCTTAGTTATAGTTATTTATTTCAGAAAAAAAAAAAAACTATCATGTTTACCGCTACATCCACAATATTGCAGGTCGTCCAAGCTTCAAAAGGTTTTCAGCTGGGTGATAAAATTAATTTACTGGATTACAATAAATGTTACAATAAGGTATTTCCCCCTCCGTGGTACCCACATTGCTGTGATGGGGGAAGGGGGTCATTGACCCTTCGAATCGGATCCGTATCAAGGGTTCAGAGCCGTCCCTGACGTTCAGTCATCGAGGACGGTTACGTTTATTTACTTTTTTTTTTGTTTTGAAATGATTTTTAGTAAATCAAAATTGATAGTTTACATTTTGCTTCGCAAAAAATAAGTATAACCAATATATTTCATAATAGATAATTAGACGTAATATTTTTGTACCTTTGTTATAGTAATATTTTTTAGCAAACTTCAGGTAAACATTCTCGATCCACAAAAGGATCGATTATTATTCGAATATAAAAGGACATTTCATAGAACGTCTTTTGTACATACAAGGTGTGACCTTCAGGTATCCTAAGTGAAATCAGAAACGAAGAAGCTGAACAAAAATAAAAAAAAAATCTGAATAATTTTCAAATCAATTTCCGAATAAAGTCGAATGTCCAATATTTAGCTTGGGAAAAATGTGATAGAAAACAACAAAAGAGTACTCATGAATTCTGAAAATACTTCAATTAAAAAATAACGACAATAGTTTACTGTGAAAAAGTAGTATTTTTTTTTACCATTTAATCATATAATGTTAATGATTTGACAAGGTTTCGTTAAAATTAGAAATTATGGCTTTTCCAAAACCAAATTATGTAACTTTTTCCCATAATTTTTATATTTTCAGATCGGTTTGGACTGCTGTGACTGACTTCACACCACTGTCACAGAGCTAAGGCGAACAAACTAGTGGTGACGATGATAATATTACATCAATAGTGATAATGAGCGGCCGACAAAAAGTTGTTTAATTAACGTTGTTAAAAAGTTCAGTTGTTTTTCCATTCGGAAACGGAGGGTGGGGGAGGGGAAGAGTAAAACGCAAAAAGTTTCACAGAATTAATAATTAGTCGCAAAATATAACGAATCTCCCAGAAAAAAAAAATATATATATATATATTATAATTTCCATTCGTAAATCCGTTTATTTAAAAAAAAAAAAAAAAAAAACCAAACCTTCTAAGCATTGCGAAATGACTAATGTCGGATCTCGATTGCGATCTATACGCGCACACGTATTGGACAAAATAATTTGATTTTTCGATCGTCCCGATAAAACGACGCATAATAATTATTTTTCGTAATTAAATCACGTGAATATCTCGCGAACACGCAAAGAGTCGTAATCAGTCGGCGGAGCGCTGGCAGAGCACCAATATTCGCGGTTCGCTAGCGAATCTGCACGAAATTCCACCCCGGAGTTTCCGATAAAACGATCTTTCTCGCAATGATAATTCCTCTGCGGCACGTTGTCGACTCCTCAACGTGCCATAAACATAATAAAACTTTCGGGCGAATCATATCGTGTTGAATATTGTAAATTTCTGTTATTTGCAAACGATTGAAAATAATTATACCGATTCAATCGACGGTTGTACCGATAAGTTGCAAAATCGGTGCCGAAAAAAATCCATTACGTGCAAATATTTCAAAACGTTCTCGAATTACCTTCGCTAAACCCCATACGTCCTGTTTTGTACAGGATTGTCCTTTATTTCGGCTCTGCGTCCTGTTGTCCTGATAAACCGTCTCTCAGGACGCTTTTTGTCCCGTTATTTCAACTGTATGTCCCGTATAAATCCCGTTTTTTCACTTACTGTTGATTTAAAATTTTTGAAATGAAATCGTTGAATAAAATAACGTAAGAATCTAGAAATCTTTTGAATACCATTAGATCATTTACAATCGTAAAATGAATTAACAAGTTTTTTTTAGAAAAAGTAAAGTATACAATATGCACGAATAGAGGATTTAAAGAAATTTTAAAAAGTATCAATTTAGTTTCATTATGTTATTTTATGTTTTTCAAAATAATGATTTTATGTGTTTAAATTTAATCTGTAATAGGTAGTTTAAAAATTATACTTTTGTCAATATATATATAAAATACTCATTTATTTAAAAAATATTATGAAAAATATTTTTGTCCTGTATTTTATTTTCTTAAATATGGTCACCCTATATTAGGACGCATATTATTATAAAAGACCTTGGTATTATTACTCTCGTGTGCAATAAATCATCACGCATTTTTGGCTTTTTAAAACGAGAAACTGTAGTGAATTTAACGATCCAAATCGTTTGATAACATTATATTGTCACTTCATTAGTCCGTTCACTTGTTGAATGTGGTTCAAATTATATGGAGTCCTTGCCAAACTGGTCTTGTTGCTAAAATCGAGATGGATACAAAAACGCTTTCTCCGTTTATGATGCGCTACAAACTTAAAAAAAAAAAAAAAACTAATAGCCCATCAATTCAGTTAGCTAAAGAACTCGACCTTCAATCCCTATCGGATAGGCGGTTTAATAATGATATATTTTTTTTTCTTTATTATAGACTGTTGAATAACAAAATTGATTGTCCTGAGCTCTTAGAAAAAATTCCGCTAATTGTACCACTCCGCACTCTCCGCTCTACAAATACATTTTATATACAACCAAAAAAACAAAACTATAATCATTATGCTCCCATGAATAGAATTCTCTTAAATGGTAATTCCATTAATAACTTTGACTCTTTTTTTTTTTTTTTTTTTTGATCCACTAAGCGAGTTAAAAAAATTTCTAAGCAATCACTTATAAACGTTTACTTATTGCAATTATATATTTTTATCACTTTTAGCTTAAACATGTCTTAATTTAATATGTAATTATTTGAGGATATTGACTGATTATAACGTCCTTTTGTCGACCAGTAGTGGGCTGGACCGTCAAGGGATGTTTTTGAATATTTCCCGCCCCTGTACATGCAGCAAACCTTTAGGTCGATTTAAAATTTAACCAAAAAAAATTTCTTCTGACACAAAAAAATCTACGTCGGTTTAAAAATACCTTAAAAAAATAAATGAATTTCCGAAATGCCGTACTCAACTCAAAATTGATCAAATGTTTTTGAAATTTTTATGACGTGTTCTCGTAGCTATTTTTAGAGTGTTTGATGAAAATTTCAAGTCTCTAGATGCATTATTTTAGAAATTATGTCAAAAAGTAATTTTCGATTTTACGGAAATTTCGGTAATATTGCGTATTTTACCGTTTTTCGTCAATTTTTCGACAGTTTTTCCCCATTTTTGGAAAAAAAGTATTAAGAAAATGGAAAAATGACCTCTTTAAAGTACCATCTGGGTGTGATTCCGGTTCTATAGAGATACTGATCGAAACTTTCGGACAAGTATTTCTATACGAAATCGTGTTTACAGCAAGAGAAAAATAACAATAATAATAAACATCATTGTAAAATCATAAGCTTCTTCACTTCGTTCAGAATCTAAAAATGTGGTTTTTCACCAATACATATCATGACATCGACAAATCAACTTTATCGAATTCATCAAACACAATGTAATGACTGACTTGGGTTAGGTTTTTCACTGACTTGGATGTTGTCAGTTATTACTACACTCAAACAGCATTGAGTTGTAATGGACAAACAACAAGTATCCAACATTGATAAGTGATATCAAGTCTTGACACTTTGTATTACAGTCGTTACAATTCAAACCAATTTTTCATAATTTTTTTTAACGATAGTGTATTTTAACGAAACACTTTATTATCACAAAAATAATAATTTTTTTCAATCAAAATCTCGTGCAATTTTTGTTTGAACTAGGCTCAATACATTTTTTTTATTCGATTCCAGGCACCTAAAATTATTTGTCTATGTATTATATTATGTAAATAATAATTCCCATTTGAATGAAAACCTCATAATTCTTGATATTCAAATTAAGCTCAATATTTTATTTTACAATAAGATTTTTCACGCGTTTTCTACCGTATTTTAGGTAGACCATTTCCCGAAAACAATTGGGGGGGGGAGGGAAATACAGTTTGCGCGTGTTTGATAAAAATTATTTCTGGAATTGAATATCTACTCGGATATTCTCTTAGTTATAATATTTGATACTAGTAATTATAAAATTAGAGTGACTGGTTGATGTTTAAGAACGTAAGATTACGACTACCCACAGCGAGTTTGTATCGAAGAGAAAAAAAATCGAAAACTAATTTTTTGATTACAGGGTGGAAAAAAAAAACGTGCTTTTATTTATAAATAAACGAAACGTCTAGAAAACGCGAAAATTCTCTGTAAAAATATTAATTTAGATCGTCTTTGAGTACGTAAAATAAACGGAATAATAAATGGTAATTTTTCTCTCGTTCGTTTATTAAAAAAAAAAATGGATGATAATAATAATTCAAAAGAATACACCACGAGAACGAAACACGAGTTTTTGAGATTATTTATAAATGATCTTCGTTTTGCGAACAAACACAAAGTCAATATTTATACACCTGTAGAGTTTTTTTAATTTTTTTTTAATTAAGTACGTCACCTTTTCTGAAAATTATTCGCAAACAATCTGCGGGCGATTATGATGTATAACTTGACTGTGTGGATGTCGTTCTTTTCACTGAACGTCGTCGTTATAATAATTAAATGTTTCATAATACTTATTTAGATTGTCGGTTGAAAAAAAAAAGAAAAAATAACTTTTGCGTTCAAAGGATTAAAAAAACACGCGAGCGGTGGAGAGTAAAAAGGAAAATCGACCAAGGTTATGATAGTCTCGCCGTATAAAAAGGTGTGTTATTCGCACGACGGGTGGGACACTGTTGACGGGTGTATTGAATTTTAAAGAAGCGAACGAAGTTAATAATATAAAAAATAAATGAGAAAAAAAAACGTTAGAAAAATGTCCAAAAAATTTTTTTTTTCACATTTTCAAAATTTTCTTGCACCAAAATCTTTCTTATATGATTTTCTATCTGTGTTTAAATTTTCGCACAGTTCGGATCAAAAAATGATGGTTTCCGAGTCGTTTTTGTCAAATTTTGGGTAGTTTTTTCCAAAAAAAAAAAAATTGAAGAATTGATAAATTCAAAAAATAACCTCTCTAAAGTACAATCTAGAGGCAAATCCGGTTTCAAAATGTTACTGATCGAAACTTTTGGACAAGTATTTCTATACGAAAAGTTGTACACAGAAAAAAAAATAAATAAAAAAAAAAGAAACATCATTGTAAAAAACACTAGCTTCTTTACTTCATTCAGAATCTAAAAAAAAATCATAAATGTATGTGTTTAATAAGCTTATTTAATCATTTAAATCCATATTTATAATTACGAAATATGTATAAATACCCCGTACACCTGTGTAAACCTATGTAATTTTTTAATATAATAACTAGTAGGTAATAATTACCACGTGATAAACAATCGCGAGAATCGACCACATTTTGTTTTTCGTTTCAATTACACGGTATCAACGGAAATCGAGATAGGAATTGGAATGGATTCATTAATTTTTTTTGTCTTTCTTTGTGACTTCCTTAATTATATCTCTACTGCATAATAAACAAATATACATATCTCAATCTTTTCAACATTCACAACTCATACTATACCTACCTTTTATTATAGTCAGAACAAATTGCAGAATTCATCATTTACGTTTACGTACTATGCATGGTTTTTTTTTTTATTATTGTTTTTATCATTTTTGTTTTGTATTTTGTTTAAAAATGCTAAACACGTTTATAGTATTTTAGTTGAGAGCTGGTAATGTCAGTAACGAAACTTGAAAAAAACTGAACATACACTCATGGGTATCCTTCACTCCTCGAGTGGGATGCTCTTGGTGGGTGTATTGCGTTTTAAAGAAACGATAAATCATTTTTTCAATAAAACAATTCTGATCGGAGTTTCAGTTGATTCAAGACAATTTTACTTAAAAATTATAAAGTTCGTTATAAAATTTTTTTTAGATTTTTTAATTTTTTACTCATCCAGAAAAGGTAAAAAGATTGATCAGAAAAAATATCTACATATTAAAAATATTATTGTCTATTTTTTGTAAATTTTCATAAAGTTTGGATTAAAAAGAGAAAAAAGTATTGGAGTAATTTCCTCCGGATTTTGAGAAAACTAAATTTCGAAAAATGATCTCTCAAAAGTACCATTGAGACCAACCCAAATAATTTTACAGGTCATTTTAGAAATGTATTATAGTCACGCGGGCCGTATACACGTCCGGAGGCATACAATTCTGATTCAAAGTCGTTGAACAAATATTTCAATACGAAAAAGTGTTTGCATCAGAAAAAAACAAAATAAGAAATAAACTGACCAGCTTTTGTCCTCTATTCAGGATCTAAAAAAAAAAAAAAAAATGTTTTAACATTGAGACTAATACGCATCATCTTGGGTACTTGGTTTTTTGTATTTCTCTGGGAAATCGAGAACGCGATCAACCGTATATACGTGTTACATACGTCTATGTATTCCCCGTCGGCCGTACGAGTAGATATTTTACGAAACCATATTACTCACGTGTATTTATGTGGATAATAATATATAGACCCACGCCGAACCGCGTTGGACCGCAGTGGTTACTGGTTACCGGTATACGATGTGCGAATAGCATTTCGTTTTCGTCACGTCACGTCCTAATAATACGGCTCAGGTAATTCCGAGCACTGCGCCCGAGAATTACAAAATATAATAACATACGAATTACTTTTTATCCTGAGCATGAAAGACGACGTACTATGTAACTATGTGCGAACGCGCGCGCACGTGACAGACCAAAATTTATCGCGCGAAATTTACGCGTTTTGGTCAAAATATCGATTTTCGTTTTGATCGCTCATTCCAGCTGAGCATAAAAGCGATATAATGTTATGCGGGTACAGCATATTAGTAATAAATTTCAAATTTACCAATTTCAGTACTTATTACGCAGCAGGACGTATTTTATATGAAACTATATTTTTAATTCAACAGATCATGTCTGAAATAAAATATAACTTGAAAAAAAAAATACGATTATTAATCGAATAAAAAAAAAAAAAAAAAAAGAATAAATACTAAGAAAGCAATTTAAGAGTATACGATAGGTAATCCAAGAGGTGATTAATTTCAAAAGACATGAGCGCAATAATCCTAAAAATATAATTTCAAAAACGATTGATTAAGATTTGTAAATGCTTAGTTTTTTATTTATCAATTTGTTATTTTTTATAACAGTTATTACTGTACAATGTGGTTCTTCTTATACACGATTAATAATATTATTTTTACAGTCATCAACAAATGTAATTATCACATATCACGCTTTTTCATTCAAACTCAAACGTTTATTTTTATAAATAAAATCGGTGTACGTTTTTTAAAGATCTTAAAATTGTATTCTATAATTCATACTATGCATAATTACTATGCGTATAGCTATTGCATACCTTGGTAAAGAGAAAATTGAGTGGTGTAAATATTTTTTTTTGTATTGCTATAGTTACGTGGCTGGATACACATAATATAATATTAATATTGTACTAAATAACATAATCATCTTATAGATAGATGGGAATAAACACTTTGTTATACTTTTACAAATCGTTCAATTCGCATACAAAGTTATATTATTGAAAAAAAAATATTATAAATGCTGAAATCAATGTGTTATACTTTCAAACATCAAAGTTGTAATTATTTCAGTTGTAATCTGTAATACCAACTAATTTCCATTAAACAACACCAAAACTTATATAATTATATTATAAATACTCATTAGCCCATTTGGGCTTTTGTTTAAAAGACTTTTGTTGTTCAATTTTTTTTATTTAGACTTAAGATATATATACTTTAGGTATATATTTACAGTACCTAATAAGCCGATGTTTTCTGTCAATAATAAACATTGGTAAAATTACGCAATTTTAAATCTCTTATTACCTAATTTTTTCAATTGTACTATCTTCACGTACTAGAAACACATTCGTTAGTTTTTACCTAACAAAACACTTAAGTAATTAAAATAAATAACGATTGTTATTTACATTGTAGATTATAGGTATTATTGTAGTTTCAATAAGTTATTATGTGTCAAGTAATCAAACGGTACTTACTGTCATAATACTGGAGACGATTATTTTTCAACTTCTAGTCTTCAGATATTGTAAATCATTGATTTCCAAGCCATCAGTGATGGATCAATCTAGAAAAATCATGAAAAATCAATTAATTTTTTTTTTAATTATAACCAGTACCCAGGAAAAAAAAAATGATCTAACTTAAGTATACTTTATTATCACTCAGGAAAACCATTTGAGCGCATCGAAGTGGTATATGTTTAGAAATTAGGGGTACAGTTATTCTATTATTTACTAATATTCATCCCCTAGTTAAAATACTGCTAAATACACCGCTGCTTTTTACGCTACGTCAATGCGTTCAATTGTAAACGTTGGTTGTGTACACAAAATATACCGTAAATTAGAAATTCCAAAAACGACAAGTGTTTCAAAATCAAAACGTTTTATACGTTGCATTTATACATTGCATATAATATATTTTTTACCGAAAAGTAAATAAATAATAATAATAATAATAATAATAATTTTTCCTATAGTTCAATACACGTTTAAACGGTAAGAATAATTTTTATCGATTTCAAAATATTTCGCCTGACCTCGGCTACGGTTGTTGACTCGTCGCGGTCAAAATATACATTTATGATGTTTTATCTCCTCGGGTCGGGGGGTGCCGTCACCATTGTGTGTGGGTTCGCCCGAGCTAATCGAAACGGCTATTATTTTTTCCCTCCCCCGTTTTCACCCGTAACAAAAGGGGTGTGATTAACCGCACGAAATGTTATTTTTTCTCGCCGCACAAAATAAACCGACGTGTGAACGGAGATTATATAAGTGCGACTAGGTAGACGACGTTCTTTAAAGCGGACTTAACCCTCTTATAGCTTTGTCAATAGCCTCCGCAGATTTCGAAGTAAATGTGTTATTTCTACATTTATTCTTACACAAACTCCTCAGTATTTAGTCGGATATAGTAAACACATCCATAAATTAATAACTCATTTCATGGCTACTGTTAAAAGACCGACGTCAAAAGGTTTTAAACGATTTTCGTTTTATCCATTACATACTCACATAAGCTACTATGTGCACACTATGTCGCTGATAATAATAGCCAATCATTTCGTTGTCGGTTGACATTCGTGCGCGACAAGTGTGTGTTTCGAATAAATGTAGTGTATTGAACTTTTAAAATAGCTTCTCAAATATTGAAATTGTTATGAAAACAAAAAGGAAAGTTTCGAAAAAAAAATTGAAATTTTGGATAAATCGTCACTAGAAGGTATTAATGAGTTGGAGAAATACGAAACAATTATATTGGAAAATTCTTTATTGCTTTTTTTTTTATAAATAAATAAGGAACCTCCGTTTTTACATCGTTTTATCCACGGTTTTGTTATCCAAGTGACTTTACAACGTACGAAACCCCCGCGAATAATAATGAGGGATTACTGTACATATGTTTCCCAATATCACATACATTATAAATCCTTGAATTTCGGAGAAATCATTTGGATATACGTATGATAGATATATGAGTAGTGACTATATGATAGTTGTTTGAAAGCTGAATGCGTTTACTTTGAACTCAAAAAAAAAAAAAAAAAAACAAATGTGAAATATACTTTTCGAACTTCGCACGGCCGAGGGGACGATAGTCGAGGGGTTTTCGGGGAACTCGAGCATTCGACTGTATGTAGCGACGCCACCGACGAATAGTGACAAATAAATTTCGGTTTTAAATTTTTTTACTCTCTCTGCAAATTATTATAATAATAATGTGACGCTGATGACGAAGTACGCGAATGCAAACGGCGACGGAGGCCGCGGCCCCAGCGCTCTATCGATTGGATGCGTCCACTCCGCCACCGACACCGCGCCGAGGAGTGCTGTTACCGCTACGAATGTACACCTGTAAACTATGGCCGAGCGACGATTGAAATTAACGGGAAAACGAATGGACAGGGTGGTGGGAAAAAAGAAGGGAAAATGCGAAAAAAAAAACTCGTGACTGGCAGCCCGTCGCCGCCGCACACGTGTTGCGCGCCATTTGATTTATTATTATTATTATTATTATTATTCATTTAATATACACGTTCGTCGCAAAATTATATTATTATTACAGACTTACCCCGCACGCACAGATCTACTGCCCGCGTATATCAGGGTGGTTCCGGTATTCGAAGTAGTAGAGAAGTAAATTAGTGGATTAGAATGTTTATTGGTATTTTGAGTCGACTTACTAGACGTTTCATCTCCGACAGACTACTCGCCGAGCGTTACGAATTAATTACTACTCCAATAATTTCAGTATTTCGAATACTTTTAAAACGTTTTTTTTTTCCAAAAGTATTATTTTTTTGCTATATTCTGAATACTTTTTCAGCATTCAAATTAATAATTTTTTTTTCGTTAGTGTTTCGCTGCCTCTTAAATTAAATTTTATACTAATTTTAATTTTACAAATACTTTGGTACATTATATAGCTATTAAAACCGACGACCAATCAAGAATAAGAAAACATTAATTATCTATAATGGTAATTAATAAACATTAATGACGTTATTCTATAATTTCATGTATTTATTGTTGAGTTGTAAATCATCAATAATCACAGTGATGCTTACAAATATAATACTTAAAATTTCTTCAAACAAATTAATTTTAATATCTAAAATGGAAAGCGTTGTTTAAATATTCGGAATTCTTATACGATATAGCATTCAAATATATATTATTCTGAATACTATTTATCTCAAGAATTGGTGCATTTATTCCAAATACTTTTAAAAAGTATTTTATCAAAGTGTGCTCTCGAATTCCAAAAACATTAAACTTGCTCACTGATTTTTTTTTTTATATATAATATATAAACTTATAGCAGATAAATGAAAAAAACAAACTAATATTGTAATTTTTAACCGCTTTATTATTTTGATACAAATGGAAGAAGTGTGTCGAACAGTTTTTTTTTTCAGTCACAAAGTGATACGTGACTTCCGTGCTCCCCGTAATAAACATTATAGTGGTACGTGCAAAAAAAAAAAAAAAAAAAAACGATTTGCAACAAGGAACGACTGTAATAGGGGCGGGTATTCTCCACGGACACGGAGCGGAATAAAAAAAAGGCTACTGCGTAATTACTGACAATGACGACGAGCTGCTTGGCCAATAATATATCTCACGAGACGCGATCGGTCCTTCGAGCCGGATAAACGTTTTTATTATTTTTTTTATTTTAAAATCTCCTTGTCCCCCGTGGACCCAACAGTCGCGTGTCCGATCAGCTGTCTAATGCTCAAGGTTCGTTTCAGTTTCACCCACACGGTAACAGAGTCACTAATACGTAATAACGATAATATTATTATTGTGATTACGCGGCAATAATGACCACACTTGTATTGTGACAATTAGGGTTCGCGGATCTGGTTTGTATTTGCATATTTTTCAGGGTCGATCTCACGCTGCGGATCACCACGGATGTGTACTTCGATTTCGATGTCTATTATTGTTTTTTGTATTATTAACTTACTTCGTTCACAATCATCTTATTGAAAAAATAATTTATGGTTTTCTTTAAAATTCTACACACCCACCAAGAGTGTATCTGACCCGAGGAGTTAAGAATATCTGTGGTGCAAAGTATGTTCGTCTTTCTTGTCTATACTTTACTTCACTTTTTTTTGTTATCATAGCAGACTATATAATTTTAAAGTAAAATTTTCTTGAATAAACTGAAGTTCTCCTTAAATTCGTATTATTGAAGAAATATTTTATTTTTTCTTCAAAATTCAATACACCTACAAGACTATCCCTCTCGAGAAGTGAAGAACACCCAATGTACAAAGTTTGACTTTTTTTTTTTAGTTTTCAGTTGAATCCGTTTTATTAAAATTCAGTACGTGTTTATTATACAAAACAGTATACCGCGATGGAATGTTATTAAATAATGCTGTTTTTCCGTTGAATATTCATTTATCGTCATATACTTTGATTGTTAAGCATTTACTGAAAATTTTTACAAAATGAATGGTGACTTATAAAATTCCACTTGTTATAAAATAAACATAGGAAGGAGTTATTTTATGTTTAATTAACTTTAAACACAAATGTAATTTATATTCGTGTTACTGAGTAATAAGTTATTTAGACGTTGTTTATATAACATAGATAATTTAATAGGATAAATTACAAAATTATACTAGTTATAAAATATCACATTATGGTTTATGTTTACTTTTTCATTATTAAAGATTTCTGTTATTATTGTTTTTTTTTGGTCCTAACCGATTCCACATTTGTTTTCATCTGGATTATTTAGTCGAGTAATTCTCCAGTTCGATTTTGATTTCGGCCACCAGATTTATTTTTTTTTGCGTTTTTTTCAAAATTTTCCCACGTAGTACAGCAAGTCAATTATCAAGCCGAAATGTTTCCACGTTACATAACAAGTCGAGGGATATTTTCGATTTGCGGAGCGGTCGGTGACTGGAGCGAGTCGTGCCCTTGATCACGGTAGGCATTTGGAAAAAATCTGAGTGCTCTTTGACAGTTGTCCGGGACTGATAACAACATTGTAACTGAGGCAGAGCCTAATTATTACAATCATTACTAACCGCAATTAAAGTAAACTGATAAAGGCGAGAAATCATAACAACCAATCAGAACACATTTGAGTCTGATGGGATCGAACTCGGATACGGTATGTAAATACGCATCCAGGCCTCCATTTTGTTGCTGGCCGTCTTCCGCTCGATTTCGGTACGACGCAACAGGTGTGCCAGCAGCAACTCGTTCCGTTCCGTGGCAACCTGCGAGCTTTCACGTCGGAAATCTCTTCGGCCCTCAACCGACGAACTCGTCGAAAGCGATCATGTTGTGGGCGCGTACGAAATACAAATACAATGTAATACAGTAAAATACGTGAAAATTACGGACGTTTAATGTAGTAACGCGTTCTGGTATTTTTTGTTTTGTTTTACACGTTTTATTTAGCTATCGCTAGGCAACGAACAGTACGCAGTGACGCCAGACAACCACTTTATTGGCCGAAATTATTATACATACATGTGTGTATTAGATTTAAGTGATTATTTATTAAGCGATATGCTGGTTTCCGAAAAGCAGGACGTACTTCGTACCATGGGTACGTAGTAAGTACGTAATTTTAAAAATGCGCTTTCTTTGAGATATAATTTGCTATATATACCTTATAAATTGCTAAGTTAATCTAGGCGCATAGAAACCAAGTAATCACCAACTTGATCATGCAAACCAAAGGGTACTCATAATTATACATAACACAATAATTATTTAGAATGATTGTTTAAAAAAATACTATAATCTAGAACTGAATAATAAAAATTTTTTAAAAAAAACAGTTGTTTGACAAATTTTAGGAAATTTCAAACAATATAGCATACAGAAATATATATATATATATATATATATATATTAATCTAATTAGTTATAAGTTATATCCTTAGAGTGTATACAATGGACAAAGTCACAATGCAATATTTGCATAATGCTACATATTATTATTATTAGTGATGACTGATGAGTAACTTGGTGAGTAGCATCTATTGCGCATGCGTTAATAGCTCTTCGCTTGTTATTACAATATATTATGATCTATACCAAGGTTTTAAGTTAGTGTGTAGCAGCTTGTATATTTTAGGTACCTATGTATAATTATTGTTATATTGCAGCACAATGATGGTTGTGACCCCCAAAGTTTTTGAACCAAACAACCGTACCCTGCCGCGTCACGTTTGTGTGTGTAAATCTGCGCGAACGAACATAGATCCCCGGTCTTTCCCGCAGGGGTTTTTTACAATTTATTTTCGACCCACTCGGAAGAATTTAAGTAGAAACTTCTGTTTTCGCACACACACACACACACACACACACACACACACACAGGAATCCCCGTAGAGCACACGTTGTTTTGTCTAACAAAGGACCGTAAATTTATAATATATTTAGTCACCTTTATAATACATACATTAAAAATGACATTTGTACATTACGTTCATGTTCCACAGAGTAGCGATCTCAAATTCTGCATCGGCGGTAGCCACAGAAACGATAATACAGTCTTTAGTAATTTTGCAGAGAAACAATGAAACCATTGATTATATACAATGACTATGTTTTTTTACTTTTACTTTTTACTTTTACTATTTTCTAATACTTGATAAATCAATACACCATTAAAAAAAAAAAAAAAAAAAAAAAATACTGGGTAAAACTGATTACTCAAAATATTGTTTTATAGATTTTATGAATAATTACATGCTTTAGAGACAAAAAAAAAAAAAAATGATAATACGACCAAAAAATGCACCAAAATTAACAAGACGAGAAGATATCCCGTTCCTAGCCATTTATGAATTCTGCTTACGCTTCATACCCATCTTTTTATAAATTCTTTTCGAATAATCAATCGTGACGTAACTGTGACGTAATATTTACGTAAGTAAAACGACCGTTTTATTTTGTAAAATATTCAAGTATTAAATGGCTATGTAGAATATTCCGTTCATCTCTCGAAATGATTACCATATTATTACGAGTTGGCACAATAAATACCAATTTGATAATTTTTAATGTTTTATTTTTTATTTTACGGACAAAGAATAATTCAGCTTATTAGTAATTTATTCATAAAAACTCTGTATACTGTAATTATTAAGGATATGCTTTCATCGGATTGTTTTTTACTCGCCATAATTTTAAATTATAAGTAAAAAATACGTTTTCTGCAAAGTGGAAAAAATAGATATGCATATTTATAGTGGAATTCCCGACTCTAAACGTGGAATAAGTAGAATGAAATCAAATTAATTAACTAAACATTTTTTAATGCCTGAGTTGTTAATACTTAACCGGTTTTTTGTTCAAAATGTCGAAGTCTTAAATCAAAAATTACAAATTGTATGAAATAAATACAAAAATAATAGGTAGTTATAATAAGTTTGTCTTAATATTATTTGATTATTTGAAACCTAATAAAACATTGTGTGTTGTAATTTTTCATGAACTCGAAGAAAATAATGTGTATCGAAAAATGCTCGCTAAAAAGAAAGTTTTTTCTTATATTTTTCACTTCAAGTGACAATAATAATTAATTTTAAAGTTCTAATTAATTTTTTATGTCTTTTAATAAAACGTTTTAAATTTTATAGAATCCAATTTCTAAAAATTATATTATCAAATATTTTCAATATTCTCAACAGTATATTAGTCCAAATGTGAATAAAAAATTGAACAATAGTTAAAATAACGTTTACAAAAGCTGTGTCATCAATAAAGAATATAGTTTTTTAGTTCGTTTAAAGGAATAGAATTCCTGACATGACTCTTTTACCAATAGATACCGTCCGTGTCCAATTACCAATAACAAACAAGGGTTTAAAATAATCCCAAAAAATTTGTATGTGTCAAACTAACAAAAAAAAAAAAAAAAAATGCATGTAAAGCAACTTTTACTTTAGCATAACTTTTCCATAATAATAAAGCTATTTGGGAGAGGGTAGTAGGAAGGGCTTTTGTACACCATTATAATTCAAACACTAGTTTTCTTTGCAAAACACATCTTCCACTTATTTCTCACACTTCCTTTTATACATTTTAACCTCATGAAATACATAAAATATACACAAAATCATGGAATTGTTGTTGATATAGTGGGTAAGAAGTTTAGTGGATTTAAGTTCTTACACAAAACCTAACCACCTAACCTCTGCTGCTGTAATTGCATGAAAATTGCTCGAGTCTTATGAATAATGAAACATAACAAATAAACTTCGGGATATAGAAGTGTATAATAACTGCAACTAAAATGTGACATGTACTTGTGACATGTATTTGTGCTCAGTTTAAAAACTGAGCACAAAGCATCTTGTTTCGTTGCAGCCAACGTCCAATGTAACATTGAGCTTATAAAGATAACTCAAGTCGCATCTTAAAAAGAGACTTACTATTCTCTATATTACTCGGTGATTTTTGAGGACTTTCAATATTTTATTATATTATAATTTGCTCATTATTATTATCAATTAAATTTAAGTATAGTGTAGTTGAATTATAAATTCACCCAATGTTTTTAAAAAATAACCAAATTAATTTGTATAGTAGTTATATTACAATTATATACAATTTACTTATTGCATAAACAATAATAAACTCAAATCAGTGTCCTCCATAAAAGACCTAGGTATAACCTTAACCCACAATCTTAATTTCCAGGACCATATTGAATGTGTTATAAATAAATCTTTACGAGTATTAGGCTTTGTAAAACGCCACTCATCCAATTTTAAAGATTTGGAATCTTTTAAATTACTATATTGCGCGTTAGTTAGATCAATCCTAGAATATGGA
>JAIPRM010003306.1:732-26562 GCA_025469315.1 Stegophylla sp. TES_Ste_2020 | reverse complement strand
AATAAATATACCTATCTGGGAGAGGTACACAAAATGTTGGATACTATGTTTGAATATTTTTGCTAAAAAACTTAAGTTATAAAATACTGGGGTACATATGTACCCCGCGCGACTAACGAAGGGTTAAGCGTTATTGGGACAATCATATGTAATCCTCATTGCGTCTTATCAATGAGTGGAAAGGCAATCGCTATATTTGTTATTCAAAGCGTTCATTTTCGAAAACCATTTTTCACTTATTAAGAATGAATTTAAAATTTTGGTAGTCATTGTCTAATAAAATTATTTTTTGTTCGGGCCGCACATATAAGTTCCGACGGCCGTAGTTTGACGACCACTGATTGGCATTACATAATGTGTATTTATTGAAAAGTATTCTTAGAGCTAAACTTTAAGTAAATAAAATTATTTTCTGTAAAAATTTAATACATTTTATAAAAATAATACCACTCCGCAAAATTGCGGCCCCTCTTTCATACCTACAAAATGTATGAATGTTTTCTCTTCTGTATACAGTTGTTTATCTCTTTTTGAAAAGAGTTGGCCATTCGTCAAACGTTTAACCCTCTCATTCATTACCCAATCTTTGAAAGAATAACGATTTCACCATTCATGTCTAGATGATCAAATAGGTTTAAGCTATTAGCGAATTTTGAAAAACTATAAGCGTAGTGCATATGATTAAAGACCGTTCAAATTTCGATTTACTAAGACTAAATTTTTCCCCATCTGAGGCACATTTCGTGTGGTACGTCATCGAAGATAAACAAGATTTGCACGTAAAAGTATAGGTTATAGTTTTATTATTTTTTTTATTAGTTGTTCTTAGTTTTATACGATAGTGCTCTGCATGAGACAGCGTATACAATTCTCTATCTCGAGGCTACCTGTATATTTTATTCTGACTGAAGTCTATAACTGGAATAATCCAGTGGGACGTTAAAAACTTTTGAAACTGTATTTTACACAATTACACACATAATATTAATATCATTCTGAGTTCATTCAATATACTGTTATATTAATATTATTACATTAATTTATGTTTTACTCCGTAGTATTAAAACATGAAACTAGCCGTTATATTTTAATCCATACTGTTAAGTGTTTAAAATATACGTGGTGGACCATCATGTCACACATATTATACAGCCATACAGGAGTGGGTTTGGTGAACTAGACCAGTCGATTAAATTAATTTTCGATCCGTGTACTGTACCTCTATTGTCTCTATTAGTTCAATTTTGAAAGTCATAAAAAAACGAAAAAAAAATGATAGCAAATCTTCCTATCCAGCCCTCCTGAAAGTTGGTATATGATTGCAAACGTTTTACCTTTTTTGACAACTCATTTGCGATCGATTTTTCATGCGACGTTGTTAGATTGTGTTGATTTTAAAATTCTCGAGTACCTTTATAGAGTGTAACTATAACTTATAAGAGCTTCAAACTCCTTAAAATGGCAAAATTATTGATCACTCAATTAACGAAACTATAAATTGTTTCTTTTAAACTCAACACACTCACCAAGAATATCACACCTTAGGACCAAATAATACCCATGGTATGAATAATGCCCAGCTTTTTTCCTGTAGTAATTAGTAAATAGTATTTAGTGTTGGTATGTTTATTCGATATTGCGCGGAAACAAATAAAATAAATATAAACTAAACGTTTAATGAGTAACATCTAATTGATCTAAGCGTAAAATAATTGGCTTCCATAAAAGTCTCTTAATTTTTTAAAAAGTTCTTTGTCTCTCATTGAAAAAATATATATGAGCACCCATGATTATCCAGTATCTGTAAAGGCACGTTCAAAGTAGACTGTCGCCACTTCATCAGACACGCCGTACTCTGGAGTCTGGACACAGCTTTTAGTAACAATACGGCAACGTCGCATGAAAATTAACAGCTACCTATTTACCTACTCAAATGTGTTACTCGAAAAGGTGCTGTCGATAAGAACCGTTCGCAATCGAATTGCAACCCCCTAACTCCTAAGATAGGTAAACATAACTCAATGTAAAATAAACTAAAAACAAAAATTTTAAAAGTGCAGACCAATTAGTATAATTCAGATGACGGGTCAGTCGGCAATCGCCGGCCTTAGCAAAAGTAAATGTATAAGTACAAATTAAAAATAAAAAAAAGACGCACTAGACGCAATACTTCATTCAATAGGTAATTATAATCTAAAAATAATCTTGCTTCTCCTCATTAAGTAATTAATCTATAGTCTTGTTTCAACTCCGGCTTCTATAGAAATTATTAAAATAAAATTTAACGCAATGCCAAATAATTTCAATCCTTGTGTACTCTCTAAGCTTTGTTTTTTAATTGGGTGTAGTTTTAAATTGTTGTTTTAAAAATGTGCTCTCATCAAAATCATTTTCGATTAAAGATTATTGAAATAATATTGTGAGTCCTATATATTATATGTGTATGTGTGTGTGCACGTGCACGTGCGTGCGTGTGTGTGTGTGTGTGTGTCAGAATGACAGTATTAAGTCTTAGCTTTATACTCATAATGATTAATGATTACAAATACTATTATGACAGTACTTAACAAAAAATCGTTTTGGTAATCTCATGACCTCTGTTAAGTTGATAAGTCTAAGGATATCTACATTTCATTTTTAATCAGGCGATAAGACTTACACGAAACTGCATATTGCGTGTTATTGATCGTACGAATTAAACAAATACAATTTTTTTAAGACGCTTCTAAATAATAAACTCTTCTTTAAAATAGGCACGATTTAAAAAGATGATTATGCAATTTGAAATAGTATTTTATAATTATTTGTTGGTTAGATAATATATTATTTAACTAACTACCTATAGCTAATTAGCTATAGATTATAGAACCTATACCATACAACAGTATTACAATATCATAAATAATATTGATTAAATATACAATTTATTACTTATTATTTTACACTAAAATAATTAACACACTTTTTCATTTTGTACTGCACTAACAGTATCGTACTGCACACAATTTTAGGCTGTGGTTCTTTTTCACCAACACAAAAATTATGAGGATAAAAATGTATATATTAATTTTATATAGCAAATACGTTTTTAAGATTGCATTACTATTTTCTTTTTTTGATCGGTCGAAATTTTTTATATTTGAAAATTTTCCAAAATATGCGAAATAAGCACAAAAACGTAAAAATAAGCACTTTCCTGCAAATTCTATGAAATATGCAACAATATGCACATTCGAATTTTAGATGTGGGTGGTATCACGGCATTGAGAACTGAATTTATTTCATATTCTACAATATTTTACAATAAATAAATAAAGTATGCAAATGCTATAAGTCCCGAACCCTGGTTATGAGGTTGTTTGGTCGATGAGCACGAGCGAATCGATTTTCTGAAAAATAAATTAAATTTTTTCTAGCTTTTCTAATCATAAAACTTTGGATTATATCTTCAAAGTCTAGAGACTTCACAAATTAATTTTTGGTGCTCTAACATATAATAATATACAAACAGTCTCCTATACGGCAATAGAATTTTCATACGAGCGCGGATGAGCCGATAAACTACCTGAGAGTCGACCATTGAATACACGACCTACGGTTGGACCTCCATTGTAAGATATTAAATAAATATAAAAATACCAGCAATATTACCGAATTTTAATAGAACCGAATTTTTCATGGGCCATTAGCAATGCTTATATTTTTGATTGTAATGTAGATAAGATATTTTATAATAAAGGTAAAAATATTTTGTTGTATGCATTTCATCTCAAACAGAGCAAATAATTATAAACATTTATAGTACTTAACGATACATTTAATATAGGTCATAAATAGAATTTTTTGTGCAGATTTTACTTCAGACTTGTTAACAAAAAAAAAAACACCGATTTAGTTTACAAGTAGACATAAAATAAGTACATAATATAATAAAAACCTAGGATTTGTATGCATTTATATATATATATTTTATTCTAATTCGTTACATTGCATGCAAAGCATCAACACGAATTACGTTTGATATAATATTGTTAATTAAAAAATACGTAATTTATTTGTTCATATGAAATATAATATTGCTCGTATTGACACATTTTACTGTTTTTGCAATACACATTATTTTATCATATGCATTTATAATTTAATTCTATAAAAAATACATTGATTTTTCCGATTGCATTTGCTTCTTGTGAATTAGTATTTAAACTTATGCGTGGTTAAAGACCTAAGTAGATCAAGAGTAATATGAGTGATACGATGACTGGTGTACAGTGCTCAAAAGATTTCGAATAATTTATGTCTTTTAGATGCATTGAACACGAGATAAAAATTGATTATAATGAATAGTGCGGATTTTTAAGGCATTTGCTTTTTTTTTTCTATCGCTCTAAAACGAAGCTACGTCAGCTATAAATTCGATTTATACTACTTAGAATAAAATTCACGATGTTTTATTTGCTTTTTTTTTATATTTTAAAGCTTTTTGGGGTATTTAGGCATTATTTTTTGGCTTATAAGTTAATTTTTTTTCAAAACCTGTTCTAAATAAACGTATTTAAAAGATTAATTCAGTTTAATTTTTTGAAAACTTAAAAATAAATTTAATTTCCCAATATAACTCCGATAATAGAGATTAATCATTTTGTAACTATTTTTTTAACAAATTTTAATAAATTAGGTATCTTAAAAATAATATATCTAATTTACAAACTGTGGAAGAAAAAGAACAGCATAATGACTTTTTTATAATTTAATAAATAATTATAAAACGTTTTTCGTAATTAATATGTGTATTTTTTTCATCGAAAACCCCATTTTCAATGCTTTTTTGGAAGATTTGTTGTGCTGTATTGCTTTATTTTAAGTACTTTTTTTTCTAGTTTTTTATTGCTTTAAAATTTGTACTCTAATAGGTAATGAAATATCTAAAGAAATTATACACATTTTTAGAGCGTGTAGCCGGCTTAAGTTTTTTTTTTCTTTTAAGAATATAGTTAACGACGTAGCCGTCGTTTTCACAGCGCCACAGCGATATACCCATGTTATTGATTGTAGTACACGTTTATACAATATATATAACATATTATATTATACAGGTTTAGCCCGTTGTCCGGTGCGGTGTTTGTATTTCAAGTGCGTGCGTGCACGAGTATATTGTGTGCGCATACAATATGTGTCTAGATGTGAGCGAGCGAGTGCGTGCGCATGCGTGTTGAACGCGTGTGCGCACAGCACAAGGAATTCTTTTGAATACAGTACACTGTCCAATGTATATAATATTATTAACGTTCCCGACGTTTGGGCGCATGCGTGAACAGCCTTCTAATGGCGGACGAGCATGCGTGCGTGCGTGCGTGCGTTTGGTATGCGATCGATGTGGTGGGTCCGTGCCCGTGTGCGCGTGCGTGCGTTTGGTATGCGATCGATGTGTGTCCGTGACTGTGTGCGCGTGCGTGCGTCGTTTGGTGTGCTATTGATTTGTGTCCCCGTGCCTACGCGTGCGTGATGTGTACGTATGTGCACGCGCCCCGGTCGTGTGAGTGCGCACACGTGACGAAAATCTATTTCGTCATGAGCGCAAATGAATACGTATTGGATTTTATTAAACGTATTTCAAGATACCATCCTAAATATTACTGAACCGACATGACATGTAATTAATTAAAAGCCAGACATACATTCGGGTCCACGGGTATTCTTCGCTCCTAGGGTTATAATGGTTGGTGTGTAGAATTTTAAAGAAAGGATGAATCATTTCTTTAACAATACGATTCTGAACAAAAGAAGTTAATAATTGAATAACAATAATAATTATTGTCGTCATTTTCAACACGCCCACTAAGAGTATCTGACTCGAAGAGCGAAGAATATCCGTGGTGCGAATTATGCCCGGCTTTCTTAGCTATATACTTAAATTGACATATTATTTAGTATTTAGCAAGCCCGTATACAGGGGGGGGGTTAGGGGTTCAAACCCCCAAAGAAATTTTAAAGTATATAATATTCATATATAAGATATTATGTATATTATAATTTATAACAAATAGTACAAACTATACTTATAAATTATACAACTACAGTTTATTTAAAGTACGCGACACGAAAAAGATGGGTTGATTCTGGTTGACGAATCAGGAAAAGCCATTGTACCTCAAAATAAGCGAACATTTTGTACTGTTTAAAAGTATCGTTAAATTAATAATATAATTATATAACTTTAATACATGTATTAAAAATATTTTAAGCCCTCCTTGAAATTTGATCATGAATACGTTCCTGGTATTCAGTATTTAGTAGTCGACTCGCCAGATATTTGGTGAAATGTAGTTAAAGATTTAAATCAAAAAAAAAAAAACTATAGGCTGCATATGTTCAGTCATATATATATATATGTGTGTGTGTGTGTGTGTGTGTATGTATTGTATTTAAGTATTTTATTATACAGACAGGTGAAACGAACATCTACAACCTCTTGTCCTCCTCTTCCCTCACGTTAAAATTACTGGCCCGCCTCGAAAAGATACAGGTCATATAAATCGTCAATATAAATGTCGGTGTATCACATGCACTTAACCGGGCGCGGCACAATCGTTTCGTTCCCATGTGTTTCGATGTACCTATCCCCTCGTTCGATATTACATTTTCTTATTAATTTTAAACATTTTATATCATATAATGGTATAAGAGTTCACGTTTAAATTAATCATTACAACATCTCTACTGGTGACTTAGGAATTTAAATTTTCAGTATTATAATATATTATCATAATTCGGCTCTTTAGTTTTTAGATAGGTAATTTTTCGAAATTCTCTTCGTTTTTCTATAACTTGGGAAAAACTATCCAAAATTTGACGAAAACGCCTTTAAAACTTTATTTTTAATTCAAACTTGAAAATTTAAGTATAGATAGTTATATCAAAAATGTTTTGATTAAAAAAAAGATTTTATAGGATTTTTTTTCGCATTGAAATTAATTTTTCCTATTTTTAGTTAGTTATGGGATATAAAACTGACTAAGTAATAAATTATTATTTTTTTTTTTTAAATAATAATAAATTTTATATTGAAGTCAAATTGTCTCGTATAAACTGAAGGTCCAGTATTATTTTATTGAAGAAATGAATTAATGTTTCTTTGAAATTTAACACACACACAAAGTCCCAACTGAGGAATGGAGAATACACATGGTGCAAAGTATAGAATACTATACACAGTATAATGTGACTCATAAGTCATTAGTGTGCGTAGACTTTAATCGCAGATGTTGCATACAGAATAAAGCGGTCCTTTTTTTTTACTAATGACCAAATTAATTTTTAACAGCCATGTATAAATTTGACTGTTTCACATGTGGGCTGTGATATTTAAGTACACTGGTCATAAAAATACAACTTATTAAGTTGCTCGGATGTGGCCGTGGGAGCTCGTTGCGCCCGTGTATCTCGTCCGTGTATGCTAAGTAGGTACAAGCATGATCTGAGCTTGAGAGGGGTCTTGACGACTATCTTCACTCGGCGGTACCGACGGGTGGGCAGTAGTGGCTCTAAGTTTGATTTTTTTTTTTTTTTTTTTTTTTTTGGGGGGGGTGGTGTTCCATAAACATAGCCCAATTACCACATTTTTTTTTTATTTAACTTTACATTTTTATCTAGGTAAATAGGTATGCCGATCAGTATTTTATTAGAAAATTGTTAGTGAATATATAATTATTATGTATTTATACATTATACAAGTATTAAGTACTTTCTGTGCACACGGCTATGAGTTTTGGATTAAAATAAAATTGGTGTTCCTATTTATAGAATAAATAGTTTAAACTAATGATACTTAGCAACAAGGCCACCCGCAGGGGAGGGCCAGTAGGGGCCACGGCCCCCAACGCTCTTTTAGACAATAATTTTTTTAAACCTGATACCTACATTACACATTATACATATAATACAACACTATACTATACATGCTACAAGTAAAAAATATACGTATTTTTTATAATTATTTTATATTATGTATTATAAATCCAAAATTGCAGTTAAATATTTTCTTTATGATGTGATATAAAAAAAAGAATTTATGGTGAGTGTATTGCTGTTTCACTACCCCCCCCCCTGAAAAAATTTCTGCGGGCGGCCTTGCTTAGCAATACCTAAACAAAAAGCAAATATTAATTAAAAATTGATATGATGAAATATAAATCAGTTGTCACGCTTGTCTGTCCCAAATATCATACATCATACATCACTATGAAATACACTGGGCTACACGATTACAATGATTATTGAAGTAATCGTTAGAGGATAAGAAATCAACCACATTAGAATGGGAAACTTTAAAAGTTCCAATCGGATAAACATACTGGCCACGGTTATTGATAGATCTACAACCGTGAATCGTGATACTGGCTTACTACACGCAAAGATAACGAGAATATTCTTCAATAAGACGATATCGAATATTTTGATAAAATATTATACAGCACATGCAGTAATAATTAGATATATATACACTAAATTTTTTTTTTGGGTTGGGGAACTACCCAAAATTTGAAAAAAAGACTCTACAACCATCATTTTTTGATCCAAACTTTATGAAAATTTAAACATGGATGAACAATAATATTATGTAAAATATTTCAGTATAAGAAACTTTTGAAAATGTGAAAAAAAAATTGGAAATTTTTTTTCATTAAATTTTTTTCTCTTTTCTTTATTTATTAGATAAAAAGAAAATAAAGTAAAGCGGTAATAAGTATAGACAAGAAAGTTGGATATACTTCCCACCACGCGGGTATTCTTCACTCTTGATACCCTCTTGGTGGGTGTTTTGAAAATGACGATTATTATTGATCTTTACTTCATTAACTTCTTTCGTTCAGAATTGTCTAATTGGTTTATCGTTTTTTCAAAATTCTACAAACCCATCAAGAGCATTTGACCCGAAGAGCGATGTATACCCATAGTGCGAAGTATGTCCAACTTTCTTGTCTATACTTTACTTCACTTTTCAATGCTTTACTTTACTTTGCTTTACATTTTTTTTCAATTAAATCGTAAAACAAAGAAAATACTTATAAGTACAATAAATTGTATTATTTG
Organism: Stegophylla sp. TES_Ste_2020; assembly: GCA_025469315.1. NCBI lineage: Eukaryota > Metazoa > Arthropoda > Insecta > Hemiptera > Aphididae > Stegophylla > Stegophylla sp. TES_Ste_2020. The sequence goes on along the minus strand of JAIPRM010003306.1, from coordinate 17,469 downwards.
TTATTTGACATAATATATAGTGTCATCGACCACCGTACAAAATTGGTTTCAAGTATCAACTTTGATATGTGTTTTTCACAAACTTAAATATGATTTGACTGCTCATATATGGCCACATGACCTACTTAGAATTACTTTATATTTTCGATATTTGACAGGCCACTATGACTTCAATTTTGTCAAAAATTTGAATTTTTTACCGAAATCGTTCAAATAACACTACATAACATGTTCATTTAAAAAATGCTGATTTTTTTTTTTCTTAAATTACTGTGCGTCTATGATGTAACTGTTGTTGTTACCTAAATGACATCATCTGCACTACAAAGCTCAACTTAGAAAATTTAGGGTCCGGGGTCAACATTGTGTATAATATTAAAATAAGTTTTTTTTTTCAACCTTGTTTAGTTCAATTATTATTAACGTCACAATCTACATAAATATGAGTAAAAGCTTGAAATCAGCTCCTCCAAGTCGAATACTCTACAGTTTACACCATTTTTATTTTGTGATACTGGTTTATGGTGTTAAAATATTATCCAGTTAAAATAGGATTACATTAACTCATCCTGTAAAAAATGTTCCCTGCACTCGTAGGTTCCGATAATATCTCACTCACAAAATATACTTAATAAAAAAACCCAATTTATTTCTATATGTCAACTAAAAAATATCTCTTGTCGGGGAAAGCCATAATATATGATAGTTTAGACTTGTTTAAACCGAAACACTCATATAATTAAAACGAAAACTCGTTTTTAGAAATACCGATTACTATGCATCGATGTGACCCTAAGCAGCTAGGTAGTAGGTACCTATTTATCGTTAAAATGACTAAAGTCTAGGGACTTTAATAAAGATAAAATGGATAAAGTGGATAAAATGTTGTAAAACGAGTTTATGTATGAGGCAGGCACGATTTGTCAAATGAAGTTTATTTAATCCTAAAACAAAAAAACTATTTTGTCTTTATTAATGTTAATGAATATTCTCAATTTTACTTATTTTTTCAAATAGGTAATATAATCACTGCATTATACATTTAAAGGTATTAAAATGTTGATTCATTTATCGTTAAATAAATTAAAAAAAGTAAAGTACAGACAAGAAAGCCGGATATACTTCGCACCACGGATATTCTTCGCTCTTTGGATCAGGAAGGAAGTTAATAATATGAATAATAATAATAATCATTTTCAACATACCCACCAAGAGTATCATGAAAAAAGTCGATGCGTTGAAATATCTACACAACCTAAGTATTTTTCATTTTGTATTGTGGTAAAAATTAAAGAGAGAGACAATATTATAAGTTATAATCGAGATAAAAATTTATTCTGTGCACAATATAGATAAATTAATAAATTTTATTTACATTGTGAGTCTGTGATTTAAGTGAATTATTTAGTTCATGTTTTGCAGTGATCTAGTTTATTATATATGTATATTTGTCTATTTGTGCACACAGGCGTAAAGAGCAGGGGGCTAAGGGGCTTAGCCTTCCTTTTAGACTGCAAATAAAAAATCCAATTAATACAATGCTTTGTTTACTTGCACTGATTTTGTTATAACATGAGAATACACTTTGACCTGAACTCCAGCCCCCCCCCCCGCTCCCAAATATCAAACACTATTTGAGTCTATGTCTGTGCATATCATTAAACCATATGGTCGAGCGTCGAGCAACTTACTCAGCATTACCGATATGGAAAACTGTTGTCTTATTAAACAGTCAAAATATTCTGCAGCGCCATCTATTATCATAATTCTGAACATGGTATCATAATTTTATATTGTGACTAAATGCAGTAAAAAAGTATAGTATACATTGACACAGACTAGATTTATCATGATGTAGACAATAGCAAAATATAGCCTGCAATTAATACCATTTAATATTAATATTACCTATTGATATTAAAATATACAAGAACATAAAGTTATATTGGCTTCAGCTAATTCATACTTCAAGCAATGTTTGTTAATTTTAAATAAATTAGGATGAAGTTTTATGCACAACATGAGTTCAGTTGTGTTGCAACTTATAGTGAATTTCATATATTATACTGCAGTGCAGTAACAGCACAAATTGTGGTGACCGAAGAAAACTTATTGGTATACCTTAATAAATTTACACTTGTTTCAAACCTTATCCAATGCTAAATGTTTCAACGTGGTTAATTTATATTTTATTAGGTTTCAAGGTTTTATAACTTGCGGCAATCTTAGAAGCATGTTTTTTTTTTTTACGCACTCAGCTGAAACCCTACAAATTGTCTTGGAATTAATGCACTCGCTGATTTACATAGCTCTGTGGAATATCTAACCATAAAATGTATATTGAAGAACACTTTCCGTATGAATTCTATTAAGACATTTTATTATTAATCATCTTTCAAAAAATGATTGGCACATATATTCCATCCTTCTATTAATTTAATTCCATTGCATGCTTTTTGCCACAAATCAAAAACTTTATTTTTTGAGAAAATCATAAATAAATGTTCTGACGGCATGTCACTTAATTATAATTTTTTTACCGGCATTTCGAGCGCTTCGTTCCCATTAAACATCCTATCTATTAGTACAAACCTGAATAAAATTCCTTCAGTAGTTACTGATCACAATGTACATAGTAACTACATGCAAATATTCATTCATTAATTTTAGATTCTGAATGGAGCAAAGAGCAAAGACGCTAGTGTTTTTAAAATTATGTCTATTTTGTACTTTTATTTTATTACTGTAAACCCTTATTCACAACTTTTTGAATTACAATTCACCTGTATCAAAATATCAATTATATCAATTGTAATTTTAAGAAGTCATTTTTCAAAATTTGAGAAAAACTACCCAAAATTTGATAAAATCACCTTGGAAACTATCTTTTTTTAATCTAAAAATGTTCAGAAATTTTTTTTCTTTTACCTTTTTTTCTCCGGTTCTCAGTTAAATAATGGAATATAAAACTGGCTGAGTAAAACAAAAATTTTTGTTCCACAAATAGACTTTATAATTTTTAAGTTAAACTGTATGGAATTAACTGAAGCCCTGCCAAAATTGCCTTATTGAAAAAATAATATATTGTTTCTTTAAAATATAATATTTGTACCAAGAGCATCTTTCCTAAGGAGTGAAGAATATCTATGATGCGAAGTATGTTCTATTTTTTTATATAATATGCTTTTATATTACCATGGGTATCCATTATTTTTCTCGTCATAATAATTTAATTGGTTGTTAAACATTTTTTTGCAAACATTATCTATAACAACCAAATAAACAATATTCAATATATGCAAATGTATATTATCGATATATCAAACTTTAAACCTTCTTTTCACCCATTTAAGAGTTGAATTTTGAAAAATCCTTTCTTAGAGTGTCTATACATAGTAATAAGTACATTTATTGACAATTTCAAATAAATCGGTTCAGTAGTTTTGGCTACACATTGATTCCATCATTATTTTATATATTAAGATAATATATAAATAACATTGAGTTTTCTTTAAAAATATACTTTTAAATGTATACTGTACTATAGATTTTACTTTAGTCCGTGATATAAACATATTTATAAAATGTCTTAACAATTATTTAAGTTTATCGCCAAATATATTCAACCAAGAATGGTAAAAATTATTCGTTTAAATGATGCTGCAGGTCTTTTTAAAAATTTTTTTCATCAATAAGTAAACTTCAGATATTTCTTAGTTACTCGATGTAAGACTGTGGATCAAACTATGATCAGTTTATATTATATAGCAAGAAAATTTTGAAAATATGAAGAAAAACACTAACAACTAATTTTTTCTAACACTTCTTTCCCATCAATTTATTTTTTGCTTTCTTTATTTATTAGATAAAAAAAGTGAAGTAAAGTAAAGTATAGACAAGAAAGCTATTATTGTCCTTTATGTTATTACCTACATTTCTTCATTTAGAATAATTGTCTTATTGAAGAAATAATTTATCATTTCTTTGAAATTCTACAAACCCATCAAGAGTATCTAATCCGAAGAACAAAGTACATCTGAGTTTTTTGTCTATATTTTACTTTTTTTTAGCGATTAATCTTTACACAAATTACCTAAAATTTGATGACATTAATTTCAAATTTCAAATTTCAAAAATTATTTATAGAATTCATTTTCTGAAAATTTAAAAATATCCATTTTATTTGCTTTTTCTAAATATCAATTAAAAAAAAAATCTATAATTAAAATTAAAATTTAGTTAAAATTGGCCAAGAAGATTGTGTTTTTACTAACAATTATTTTCATGAAATCAAAACCTTAACTTGCTTTAACTTGATAATTTTCTTTAAACTTTGATATATATTTTTTTCATTTAAATTTAATGAAATGGCTATTTTAAACTTTCAAAAAGTGAATTCTTATATTAAAATTTTTTTTTAAGTCATTAAATTGTAATTTGTGTGAGGATTTATATCTAAAAAACCACATTCAAAAATATTGATATGCCACAGAGATATTAAGGGTGGAACGAGACTTTAACTAGGATATACGCTTTCATCCCTCTACTAACATTGATCCTAGAATCAAAAAACTGACTCTAAACTACCGACTACAACTAATTTACTTTTAGTTGTATGCTTTGTTCATATTTTATACTGAATATCTTCAATAGTAAAATATTTGAATTATGTTTTATTATATTAACATATAATGTTATAAATAAATTTTCCATTCAGAACTACTAACTGTACTTTAAATTTTTTATTTTTTTTTTTAAATATTTATTTTTAAAATTAATTATGATTTATAACATTTATGGTACTTCTACTAAGATTAAAATTATATTACTTGTATAATACATTTATAAATAATATATTATTTACCTCAAAACAAAAATAAATTTATGTATAAAGGTACATATTAATAATTAAGTTATAGCTATGCTAAATTATACAGTATTAAAGGAAATAATTTCCAAATATAGTTTAGAACTTTTGAGTTAATTAGTTATAATAAAAATTTTATACATAATATATGTAAAACTAAAAAAATCTTTAGTACCAATTGAATTAAACTTTAATTTAGAGTAATATGAAATTTCAATATTAAGATTTTGTGGTCAATATTATGGTATTATGTCTATGGCCTATGGTAAGCGATCCACAGAGTATTACTCTACGAGGCAATGGTACAATTAGAGCTGCAGCGGTCAATAATGTTAATAGGTGATTATAAGAGAACATTTATTTTTCACAAGTGGCATAGGGAAGTGCACTGGCGTGGTTTTATGTATAACTAACCATAAAACTAACAAAGTTATCAAGTTTTTTTCAGTAGGTTTTCAAAATACTCTGAAATAACACTATTACATTTTGTATCATTATATATTATGATAAACTTAATGCATTTGTACCTTCAAATACTAATCATCATGGTTGAGTATACAAAATCATAGTGTAAGCAGGTCTTTGAAAATTAATAGTTCATAAGAAAATACCTTTATGTCAAATTATAATAATTACATTTTAAACATGTATTGGCATTGAGATTTTGGAGACTTCAAATAAAAAAATGTTTGGAGAGTTTAGATACCATATCTCAGGGAAAATGGTTAATAACCATATTTTGAAAACACTTAAATATTAACTACGTATTTGTTCAATTTAAAACCTTTTGGTATTTAAGAGAACAACCATTTTATGATAGTGCATATTATTTTTTGAAACAGCTTATGAAAATGTTTACAATTGATGTACAAATACAGTCGACTTCGAGAGTAACCGCTTAATAAGGACAATTCTTCAGTAAGTTACTGAAACAAACTAATGACTGTAGTGTTAATGTACACCGCGTATTTGGGACTTGAAACCGGATAATTGAGACATTGATGTCAAGTATATTTTATCAATTATGATTGATAATGAATATTTGTTTGTCAATGAACTATTTTAGTCCCCAAGTATTAATCTTTTTCTATTATGGTTCATTTGTCACTATTATATTTATTTAAATTGTGTTTAATTTCAAATATGATGTGCATTAAATATTAAATGTATGTGCACTATTAGTTAATCGTGAGTTATGCGTATCAGTCGATAGTCATGCTCAAAATGCATGGATGGTATCAACCATTTGTCTTGAATGGTTATAGTGATAGAATAGGATAGGAAGTTAAAAGCCTATAATATGCCTCATCCTTATACTTAATGAAAAATATCACATGTGAATTTTTACATCCTAATACATTGTCTCTAACTCAATCTTTAAATATAGGTGTTTTACAAATTTTAAAGTAATTATATTAATTGTATTAATAAATCAATAACTCGCCATACAAAAATGTTTATATTTTTTACTAACTTTTTTTGGGCTTTGGATTGCTGGGATAACTGCTTTGTTTGGACAAAATAATACAAAACCAATGAGTCCCAATATAATTGACTATAATTGAATTTCTCAAATAAACCCAAGTTGTTAAATGAAAAACAAAATGAGGGTTTTCAAAATTCACAAATATTTAAAATAAATTAAAAGCAAATTAAATCAATAAAAATGCTGGTTTTATTAAAAAAAAAAAATTAATAATAAAAAATATACATGTATTTTGGCAATAAATCAGTAAAATAAATACATAGTATATGTATTCATTAATACTAGTATTTTTATTTGCTTTGTATCTTAGAAAAAATGATTAACAAAAGTAATAGTATGTCAGCTGAAATGTTACTTGGTATTGTAAAAAATCAGTTTCATTAAATACATGTTCAATGCACATGCAACACACATAAATTGACATTTAGAAATAAGGATACAAGTAAAAATCATAAAACAATTAGTCTTCATGAATATTGTCCCACATAAAAGGTGGAGAGAAACCAATTAAATATTTAAAACATAAATAAATAATACGCAAAATATAATACAAACATACCCATAATCCAACACTGTCAAATGTTAAAATTAATGTCAATAAAAATAAAAACCAAGTGAGTGTAAAGTATGATGCAATCCATCGAAAACTTATTGTAGGCGGTAAGATTTTAGGTGTTCTTACACGTTTTCCAGATCCATCATTTCTTGGTTCATAAGAAAATATTTTCATTGGTGGCCTTATAAACATTTGACGCACAACTCCAGCCAACAAAGACTGTTCGGTAGAAAACTTCAATACAGTCTGATTGCACTAAAAAACATAATTTCTGTATTTATAACTCATTAGTGAATAAGGCATAAAATACTATAAAGTATAAATGTTTAGTCTTCTAACAATTATTTTTTATTGAGTACACTGTTGTTCAACACAATTTACACATTTCAGCACTATTAGTTAAATAACAATTGAAAAATTTTGTAAGAATATATATATACATATATATAATTTTTTTTTAATGAAAACCATGTCTTGGACTAAAATAATTTTTAAGAAAAAATTACTGTAGGTCTTTTAAGCCACTTCCCACCAGAACTGTTAATTGTGTCACTGATTAGACTTAATTGATTTAAGTTTAGCAGCTGCTTAAAATTACTTATCATATGAAAATATTAATAATATTAGTTTTAAATTCTGAGTGGAATATTGGTTTTACAAATATGTGTATTTATTTTTTTCATTTGTATGTCATCACGAGTTTGAGTAGAAATACTGGTTCAAAAATTTTGATCAGTAACTCAATAGATCGAAAATATTGTCTAGTTGGGTACTTTTAGCAGGTAATTTTTCAAAATTTTAAATATTTTATCTAAGTACATGCTTCGACTATCCAAAACTCGACAAAAAAAGTATAGACAAGAAAGCTGGACATACTTTGTATTACAGGTATTCTTCGCTCCTCAGATCAGATAATGATGGGCGTGTAGAATAATAAAAAGATTTTGAATGAAGGACGTTAATAACACAAATAAAGAATAATAATAATAGTCGTAATTTTCAACCCACACACCAAGAGCATATGATCCAAAGAGCAAAGAATACCCGTGATATGAAGTATATTTTGGCTTTCTTGTCTTAACTATACTTTATACATTACACCTTTTTTTTTTTAATAAATTAATAACGAATTCAGTCAAAATTCTAAATTCAAGCGGTTATAAAAAAAAAATTGACTAACGATTTTTGAGATTTTTTCAGATCAATTAGATATATATGTCAGTGAGATCATATTAAATTTTCAAGTCTTAATATCAAAAATCAAAAATTTTATTACATAAAAACTATCAAAAAATGATAAATTTCCGAAATTTTCAAAATGCTGTACTTAACTCAAAATTGACCAAATCTTTTTGAAATTTGTATGATATATTCTCGTGACCATTTTTAGTTATTGGTAAAAGTTTCAAGTTTCTATCTACATTATTCTAAAAGTAAAGGTTAAAATAAATTTTAAATTTTACGAAAATTCAGGTAACTGCAAATTTTGCCGTTTTTCGTCCATTTTTTTACAGTTTTTCTGCGTTTTTTAAAAAAATATAGAGAAATTTAAAAAATGACCTCTCTAAAATACCAACTAGATTCGATTTTGGATCTATAAAGTTACTGATCGAAACTTTTGGACTAGTGGTTAAAAATAAAATAAACATCATTGTAAAAACATAAGCTTCTTCACTTTGTTCAGAATCTAAAATTACCTCTTTGAAGGACCAACTAGAAGCAAATCCGGTTTCAAAAAATTGCTTGACTTTTGGACAAGTATTTCAATATGAAAAAAGGGTTTAAAGAAAAAAAAAAAAAAAACAAAAAATTAACATCATTGTAAAAACACTAGCTTTTTCAATCAGAATCTAAAATGTAAAAATTTTAATGTCTGAATATTAGGACCTGAAAATTTAACACTAACATATTTATGTGTATATATCAACAGTACTGAATAAATCTCATAAATCATAAATTAAGTTCATGTTTTAAGACTGTTTAAATTTGGCATTTTGACAGAATTCATTAGATTATTTCATTCATTAATTCATTAGATTACATACTGAAATTCATATAAAATATTGTTGGCAAAATCGATTTTTAGGAGACTTCGTACATAGATAGAGAATTACAAGGCGAATATTTTGGTGAAAGAAAATTTTTACAGATGAATAATTGAGTTTTAAAATACTTTGAATGAAAAAAAAATCGGAAAAAGTACTGACAAATTTACTGGAAATATCAAAATAAATATCATGAAATCAATTTTAATTATTTAGTAATTACTTTCAAAATAATAGAAATAAAAACTTGAAACTTTTACCAACTACTAAAAGTACACATGTGCCTACCTCATAAAATTTTCAAAAACATTTGACCAATTTTGAAGTAAATACAGAATTGTAAAAAAATTAAAAAATTAAAATTTCTCATTTATTGTCAGATTTTATTTCATGCAATTTTGATGTATTAGGAGCTGAAAATTTAATCCAAACATACTTATATAAATAATCAACGATACTGAAAAAATCTTAAAAATCGTAAGGCAACACTTTTTTTACAACCATTTATAGTTAGCATTTTGACAGAATTTATTAGTTTTAAATAAAATTACACTCTCAAACACAAATAAAAAATAATAAGTAGCACGGATTTTTATGAAATTTGATGCATAGATGGAAAATTACATTGCAAATATTTTTATGTAAATTTTGTGAAAATTAATTTTTTTACAAGTTTTTTATTGAAAAAAATTACTATAAATATTAAATGCTATAAATAAAAATAGACAGAGATTACTTATTAATTAATAGTATTGGGCTATTACTGGATATTTGATAAAAAAATATTGAATTTAATTTGATCCTATTATTGAAAAATAATGTCAAATCTATGAATAGCTTAAAACCCAATATTCACATAAGAACACCAAAATGCCAATTACACTTATTACAGAAAGATTGAAGATCTTTCACACACACACACACACACACACACACACACACACACACGAACACACACACATACACATACACACACACACACACACACACACACGAGCGCGCGCGCCCACGCCCGCTCGCTAACAATTATTATTATTATTGTATATTAGTTGAAGTTCCACTCAGAATCATTTTATTAAAGAAATAATAAATCATTTCTTTAAAATTGAATACACCTACCAAATGTATCCCACTCGAAAAGCGAAGAACACCTGTGATGTGAAGTATAATTGAAGTATATTTAGTTATCATTTTTTTTTTTCCAAAAATAAAACATTTAAAACCAAACATAAAATTTTGAGCTAAATACCAGTTATTTACCAAGATTATAGGTACTTACATGCAATTCAACCAAATTTCTTAAGAATTTGCTTAAATTGACGAGAATATCATTTTCATAGGATAGAGTTCCAAGATAATCTGGATCTATTTCCCATTCTTTTGCACGAATTACTGATCCAGTAGATATATTTTTAGTATTCTGAAAAGAAATATGAAAACTTTAGTAAACATCATATTATATATTATAACTAATAAGATTATAGACAAGAAAGCACCATGGGTGATTCTTTGCTCATTGGATCAGATACTCTTGGTGGGTAGTACCTAATCATATGTTAAAAGAAATAACTTATTTTCAAACAACTAATTTTAATTTATTGTCAGGTAATTAATTTAACTTACATTTTCAAAAGATTGAACCAGGGAATGGCTTTTATTGAAAAGACTTGAAGTAGAACTGTTTGCACTCAGACCAGAAATAGACCAAGCTGATAAATCTGCCATAACTGGTTTAGCCAAAATATTAACATTCTACAAATAATTTCAAATCATTATTTTTGAATATTTGTAAATAAATAAATAATATGAATCTCACAAAAATTTCTTCCATGAATAATATTGATGATTTTAGATGTGTTTGAATATCTTCCCATTCAGATTGAGTATAGTCTGAGATTTTGTTTTTTTTAGGAATTAAAATAAATTCCAACATAGAAGATTTATTTCTGTCTATTTTTTCTTCTTGAAAGTGCTTCAACTCAGCAGTTACATGATTTAAAGATTTTTGTAACTTTGAATAAAATAATTTGTACTGAAAATAAAATAAATTAATAACATTTTTAAGTTATATAAATGCATTAAATTGAATTTGTTGTTGTTGTTGTTGATTATGATGAATACATTGTGTACATGCAAAATGGACTTTTATAGGGGTTCAAAGTGGTGCTAAATGATTTGTTCACATCACTCAAAGTGCAAATGAAGTATGAGTTGAGGCTTTTAAAGATAGCAGCAGTAAAGAATAAGTATAAAATACAATATTTACTTCATGATTACGTTTTTCTGAAAACATAAGTTCATACTTAAACAACGGTCCTTCTGCATCCATAAAACATTCAGACAATAATATATTCCATTTTTTATGATGAGCTTGATTACTTATAAACATATTTTCTAAGTCAAGTATTATTTTTAATAAATATGGATAGGTGAAAACCTAAATATGATAACAATTTGTACAAATAAATTAGATAGTGGTTTACTAGACAATAATATAAACATTAAATTAATATGTACCTTAAGCATACGATAAACCATAACTGAGTATCTTGGAGAACATATGTCCATACCAATGAATCTTTTAATAGTAAGAAAAAATAATTTGGTATAACATAACAAATTTCTTATAATAAATACCCTCCATTTATCATTCATTTCATTTTCAGTAATAGAACATCGCCTTGATAAAATAATAAAAAAACAACAAATTATTTAATACATCTGTTATTGATTACTATTAGGATCCAAATTTAAATTCCTAAATATCATTAAAAATTTTCTGAAAAAATAAGTCAAACATGTCATCAAAAAATAATATTGACCATAATCATTATTATAAATTACTTTACAGTCTCAAAAATCAGGTATAATCCTTATAATCCTAAATTTCTCAGTGACATATCAATATTTTTAAAGGTGGTTTATTTGAGAGTAATCCTTACACAAAAAAATAATTTAACAAAATTACCTAATTAAAAATAATAATATAAAATAGTAAAATTATTAAATTTTTTTAAAAAAAAAAATTATCAAAATTTAATTAATGAAAATTCAATAAGTACAGATTAAGTTTTTCAAAAATAAAAAATAAAAATTTAGAGTTAAATTTTTGATAATAGCTTTTTTAAAGTCCATTAAAAGAATACTCTAAAATTTGGATTTTTATTCATTTTACGTACTATTTATTATTATTATTCACCTAAAATAAAGATCAATAAAATTGTTACTTTAAAATTTCCAAAACGTTAATTACAAGAAATTTTTTATTTTTTATTTTTAAAATTAATGACATAAAATTGTAATATGGGTAAGAATTACTCCTGAAAATATCACATTCAAAAATATTAATATGCAGTAAAAATTAATAAAATGATCTGAAAATAGTAAAATTATAAACAGTAAATTTTCTTGAAACAAATGCTTGGAAAAAAATACAGTTCTAGAGCACTCATAAAAAAAAGAAAAGAAAAGGAAATTAAGTAAAGCTAAAATAAAGATAAGTAAAGTAAATTTAACTACAGTTGAAAATTTAGAACAATAACCTCTCTAAAGTATCATCTAGAGGCGAATCCGGTTTCAAAAAGTTTCTGGTCGAGATTTTTGGATAGGTGTTTCCATACAAAAAAGTTTAACAGAAAACAAAAATATCCAAATTTTCTTTTTAAATTTTCAAAATTTTCTTGTGCCAAAATATTTATTTTATTCTATGTTTAAATTATCATAAAGTTTGAATCAAAATATGAAGATTTCCAAGTATTTTTTATCAAATTTTGGGTATTTTTTTCCAAAATTAAATTGAGAAATTTCACTCCTCTCTATAATGCCAGCCAGAGGCTTTTGGACAAGATTTTCCATACAAGTGTTCACGGTTAAAAAAAATAAAAAATTAACATCATAGTAAAAACACTAGCTTTTTCGTTTTATTTAGAATCTAAAAATGAATAATAAAAAAGTACTTTGCATTGAAATCCATTTCTTAGTCATTACTTACTGTTTTTTTGGGTTTTCATAACGCCAAGGTTGTATATAACAAAGCCAATTTTCAAATAAAAGACGAAATGAAAAATCTTGCGGCCATATATTTATATAAAAAGCTAAATACTGATAAATTTTTATACTATGGCGATTTAATAACACCCTAAAAAAATAAATGGATTAAAATCTACACTAATATATCATTAAAAATTGTTCTTACAATTTCAAATTGTCCACTGGTAGATGTTTAGAACAATTTGTATACATATGTAGGTGCTTAATGAAACATCTTATTAACATTGTTAAATTAAGAGATGGCATCTAGAAAAAAATGTTAGTAACATTAGTTATTAAAACTGACATTATATAAAATAACAAAAAAAGATTGTATTTTTTAGTGCTAAAATTCTGTATTACCTACATAAAAACTATTAGACTTGAATTAATTTTTTAACATAAATTTACATTTGAACTTAGAAAAATACTAGACTAAGTTTTATTTTCATGCTCAAGACGGATAATTATTAACAAAAATAAAAATAAATAAATAAAGGTTTAGACAATTTTATACAATGGAGGTGGCAAATTTTTTTTTACATAAAGTATTGTAAACAAAATTTCTAAAATATATTCACATTTAAAAAAATAAAACCATATTAGTTAATTATTAATCAAAAACCAGTTTTATACTGTTTAAGTTTCAATGTAACCAGACTAGCCTAAATTGGTTGATTAAGGATCAAACTTTGAATCTATAAAAACTAAAAAGAAATCAAATTTGCATACTTTACGTCTTCTTTAAATGGCACTCATTGAAATGCAGTATTTAGTAAAACTTATGATACAGATAAATACAAAAATGTATAATAATACTTACTGTAGATGCATTGCAGGTTAACCATATATCAGAAAAATAAAATGCTAGGATTTCACTACGCCATGTAGCTTCTGATGCTAACATCCAAGAACTTTCAACTTTATCATTTGATACATCATTACAAGCAACATCCTTTTTTATAAAAGTCAATAGTGAACTAAATAAAAAATACATTAAATTAATAACTTAAACTGAAAGTACATTTTATTTTTTTTTAAATAATTTTTGTTATCCTTTTGCTATTCTCGACATAATAAAAATTATCTAACTAAACACTACCGTTTCCTTTTTCTAATTAAAAACGCTTTTAACTTTAAATTTTAAGACTATTTTCCAACATATAGTCTATCCCAGTAATAAAATGCGATTTCAATCATTATCCAACAAGAGAATATAACTATATTCCTAAGAAATACTCAGCTCCATATCAGTAATGCAATATTACATTATTTATAATATTATTATCTTAAATTCATAATAAGAACTACAAATTAATGAAAATATATAACTAAATGGAAACAACAATTTGTTGAATCTGTTAAAGGAAATCTGAATTTATTACTTCAATATGTAATAAGAAATATTAGATAAAACTATGGAAGATAACTTGTCAATAAACAAGCCCAAAAAATTCACATTGATACAAAATAAGAACCTCAATTACAATAATTTTCATTTTTTGGATATTTAATGCGTACACCTCCAAAACGATAAATCTGTTTATAACCATCTTGCATCAGTTTAAACAAATCTTTTACACAAACATAACCCTGAATCATATCAACATTATATAAATCACTCACAAATAATAACAATTCATTATGGAAAGCAACTAAAAGTCTGCTCAACGTAAAAATACTATCATCCCGCCTCACAAAATTCGAATAACTCATTTGCTGCACCTAATTCTGAAAAACCCAATCTATTTGCAACTCATCTTGCTAATAACTTTTGTCCCCATCAAGATATAAATTTTGTAGACCATACATAACACATAATTTCCAATTGATAAAACTTCTCTTCATATAGCCTTTCCAACTTAACACACTTTCTCATCTGAAATTCTTTTTATAATTAAAAAATTATAAAATAAATCATCCGACCATGACTCAATTTCAAATAAAATTATCAAGCATCTATCAAAAAACTATAATCCTCCTTACTCATATATTTAATTCTTTAATAACTGTTATATATTCCATATACCTGAAAACACACCATTATTATATCAATTCACTAACTCTGTAAACTACCAGATTCCTCTTCCTACAAATAATAACAGGTGCTCCATGGTACAAAAGAAACCACAGGCTCTACAAAGATTTAAAAATAAAAATAATTCTTGAAATTTTTGCTATTTCAAAAAATTCCGTAATAACACTAGAAACCATTTTAACCAGTCTTAATCTTGAATTTTCAAAAATTCTATAACTATATAAATCCTTTATGACATCTAAAACGAAAATCTACTTTAGTTCATCATAGTATTTTTATACTTTACTCTTTTTCTTATTGAAGAGGCGGCAATGAACATTTTTTTTTTTAAATGTCACTTATACCTTGTAAATATATTATGAGATAAAAACTCATTTATTGCATTAATGTATATAGATTGTAATATTATCTTAATAATAATAAAAAAAAATTTAAATTGTCTTAGGTATGTTAACTGAAGCTCTGTTCAGGATCATTATATTATATAAATTTAACTACCAATTAAGTCCCACTCAAGAACAGAAGAATACATATGTGCAAAGTATGTCTAGCTTTTTTGATTTTGAGTAGAGCGAACAATTAAATGATTTTTTAGAGGTTTTAGAGTAAAAATAATGATCCAAAAGTTTCATCCAGTAACTATATAGATATAAAATTACATCTAGTTTGTACTTTAAAGAAGTCATTTATCTTTTTAAAATATTTATCAATATTTTTTTGAAACATTTAGGAGGAGTACTACTATATTGACAAAAAACGGTAGAATATGCAAAACGTGAATTTTCATAAAATTAAAGAGCTAGGAGCTTGAAACTTTTACTGACTACTAGGTAATTGAAAAAAATATGAAATAAAATCAGTTTTAATTATTAAGTCAATAAGACCAAATTTAATAGTTTATGGGAAAATGAAACATTCACCAACTACTAAAAATAGTCATGTGAATACTTCATAAAAATTTCAGAACCATTCAACCCATTTTGAATTAAGTGTAGAACTTTGAAAATATTGGCGATTCCTTGTTATTGGTATGTTTTTATTTTATAAAATTTTTGTCTCTTGGTACCTAAAAATTGTGTACAAAAACACTCATAAGTATAACAGTACTAAAAAATACCAAAAATCTTCAGTCAACTTTTTTTTTATAGTTGCTTAAAGTTAAAATTTGTCTAATACTGGTAAATTTTATGTAAAATAATAATTATTTTAGATTCTGAGTGGAGAGAAGAAGCTAGTATTTTTACAATGTTAATTTTTTCCGGCAAAAACTTTTTCGGATGAAAATACTTGTCTTGAAAAACTACCCAAATTTTGATAAAAACAACTTGGAAATTATTTTTTTGTAATTTAAACTTTAAGAAAATTTAAGAATAGATAGACAATATTATGAAAAATGTTTTGGCGCCAGGAAGTTAATAATATAAGATAATAAAAAATTTTTCAAAAAATGTCCAAAATTTTTTTTCACATTTTTAAAATTTTTTTGCGCCAAAATCTTTTTTATAGGATTTTCTATCAATGTTTAAATTTTCATAAAATTCGGATTAAAAAATGATGGTTTCCGAGTCGTTTTTGTCAAATTTTGGGTTGTTTTTTCCAAAAAAAAAATTGAAGAATTGAGAAATTCAAAAAATGACCTCTTTAAAGTACAATCTAGAGGCAAATCCGGTTTCAAAAAGTTATTGATCGAAACTTTTGGACAAGTATTTCTATACG
>JAIPRM010003305.1:0-26565 GCA_025469315.1 Stegophylla sp. TES_Ste_2020 | reverse complement strand
TTTAGAGGAGGAGGGGAACAAATATATTTATTTGATTGATTTTGACCCTCTTCCTCAATGAGTATTAATTTTATCCAACTTTTCCAAAATCTATGGAGTTTTGAATGGTCGGGGGGGGGTGTAATTCCCCCTAATTGTACCCGTGACTGGGTATATGATTTTTCGTTCTGGATTTATTTCCCACTCTACTTCCAAATTACATCCCCTCCCATAAGAAATTCCTGGGCACGTCACTGTGCATAATTATCAATTACGTATCCAGGTAGAGAATTTTGGATATTACATAAAATCCCCCTCACCACATCAACACCGTTCGCGTAAAAAGTAAAATATCTGTTACGCTTTATATAGGTTAGAGTTAATATTATACCTGCTGCTCTGGACATTTTCACGTTATAAATGATATCATCCGTGTAATAATCTTTTGTATCTATTAACTACGTATATATTATTGTTTTCATCTGCATTGACGCATTATCGATCGATACAATATAAAGTGGACGCTGTACAATTACTATTCTTTGTATATTCATTTTCGTCTTACTGGAGTCAAAGGAAACGTTCTGTAACGTAAAACATAACAATTTTATGCAATTTTTAGTAGTTATTAATGAAATAACTATTGATCACAATAAAGTTGAAACCTTCGACTTCATTGACATCCACGGGAATAAAATCAGGAAATCCATGAACGGATTGTATAGATTTTTAGGTGGTCAGAGTTTATGATTGGTTAACTCAATAGATAGAAAAACATGCAAAAAGTTTTTGGAAAATATATTTTTGAGCGTAACTGAAGTTTTAAAAGTTATAGAATTTGCCTAAAAAAAAAAAAAAGTAGTTATTTTACGAGAAAATTACAAACTATATACAATTTCAATTAAATGGCTATATAATATATATATTATATATAAAAGAAAAAAAACTGAATAACAATTTTTGAAATTATTTCATGGCCGTTAGATATAGATATATATGAGTAAGGTTTTATTAAATATAATTTTCAGTTCATAAATATAAATAATACATTTTATTAGGAATAATAAACATCCAGAAACGAAAAAATTAAAAAATTAATGTTTATATCAAAATAAGTCAGTTTTTTTTTAATTTTACAATATTTATTACACTATTGTTGATAATAATTAGTGAAGCTTTGAAGTTTCTATTTTTTTTTTTTTTTTTTTGAGTTATGACTTAATAATTTTTAAAATTAAATTAATGAAAATGTCGTTTGTGGCATATTTTATAGCTTTTACTCGAATTTGTGGTAGTAATACCTTGTTTTTTTCGTAGAATGTTTTGTCATTTGTCGAATGCGAAGCATAATATTCTACACGTAATCTTATGTTGTACGTAATTAAGAATACGACTACGCCCCCGTGTGATGGAAGTGCAATGATAATATGGTGCAATGCACGAGAAGTTGAGGGTCGGTGGTAGTGGACATATCCGTACGCATGCACACACTTACACATGCGTATTATAATTGCTCGGAGTGCACATATCATCGCGTATTATTGTGTGGGTATTCCTCCAGGAGACACGACATAATATACACTTGTACATCATAAGTACATACAATACGAATACGTATTCTGTATTGTATGTGGTCTGTACGACTGCACTTTGGAAAAGACACAAAGAATAATGAGTTTAGGAAAAGGTTATGGTAGAAATCACACGCGTTTAAATAATATAATGCTTTCCACGTGTTTCTCGTTTTTACATGATATTATTACTAATTATTATTATATTGTTATTGTTATCTGTTATTACCGCATGCAAAGAAAAAAAAACCTTCAAACCTTAAAACTGGGACGGAAAATTCTCAAGGACGAAAAAGATGCATGCATGTGTGAGTGTGTGCCCTCGTGTAGGTTTTTTCGACTTTTTGTATACCTGAATGTATTTATTATTTACAGGAAGCCACTAATGTTAAAACTGCAAAACAATATATACCTGCTTTGTTATTGTATCTATTTATAGTAGAAACCTACCTACACATACAATACATCAAATAAAGTATTTAAGGTAAGCAAATAAGCTAACACGCAAACTCCTCAGTATATATTATTATATGATCAGGGCTTGGAAGTAATAGCATTAAAACATTTGCTTTTTAGCGTTTAATTATGCTCTTAAAAGCACCAAAATATGTCAATTTAAAATATTTATGAAAAAAAAAAAAAAATTGAGCATTTAATTAATATATATATATCTTTTTTAATTTAGTCGTATAGAGTAGGTTGATCGCAATTAAATGGGAAAAAATACTGCACAATCATTAATACATTGATATATGTTCGGTATTTTCATTAATAAAACTAGGAGTTATAATCAATTCAATAAGAAAAAAGCATCTCATAAATAAAACAAATATTGTAATACATAAAAAAATATAAATATAGTGATAGAATATTGTAATTGTAGATGTAAACTTATGAACAAAAATTATTCAATTTAAGTTGAACGGTGGTAAAACGAGACTACATGAAGAGTTCTGTGCAAGAACTAGACAACTTCACAATTTGGTGAAAACAATTTTTTTTTAGATCCTGGTACAGAAAAATAATGCTTGTATGTCTGTGTAAAAATGAGACAAATCCCATTACTAATTTATGAAATATAACATATTTGAAGTCGTCTGGTTTTGTATTTTATTAACAAAAACCAGATAGCTCTAGAGTTGTCTTGTTTTTGCTAAGAATTTTGGTCACGCTGTATTTAATACAAAAATTCGAAATTAGAAATTATGTGCATAAATCAAGACAGCTTTATAACTTTCTTATATTTAAAAATTTTTCAAGTTTTTCATAATATATTCTTTTAAAATACTTTATACTATCACATATTATGGCCTTTGAAAGACCATTTAAAAAAAATAAAATTATTACTATATTAGTGAGTACAAACTAAGACAATTCCATTATTTTTGTAATACTTCATTAAAATTTGGTATGAATAAAATGAGTTAAAGCTTTTGTGTAATATTAAATTTTTAGGTTCATTTCATAGATGTTAAAGTAATTTTTATGTTATTTTTTTGATCTATCTTGTCTCGTAAAAAAAAAAAAAAAAAATACGTTTCCTGAAAACTTTTATAAACCGAAGTTGTGTGGTTCTTGCACAGAACCCTTCAAATAATATCTGTGTTAAGGAAAATAATTGCCGTATTACTATGTATTAGTTTTAAATGTTATTATAGTATATAAATGAAAAATCGGTTTGAAGAAAATCAATTGGATATTATAAATGAATTAAGTGAAATAATTACGTCTGTGGACCATTTGAAGATCTGTTTAACATTATTTGACTTAAACATACGTGAATTTGATAACAGAGTAAGGAATTTTCATACAAAATTATTGCAATACCGATAAACCAAAAACAAAAATTAGAAAAATAAGACAAAATAATATTCGAAAAAATTCCCATTAGTAACAGAGACATTAAAAATATCCTTAATCATATTAACTTGTATAATTTAACCAATACAGTAAGTTGTGAAAAACCATTTTCCCGTCTAAAGAGATTGCAAACATATATTAGAATATTTATTGGGCAAGAACAACTAAGTTATAGTTTAGCTGTTTTAAAATTTTAACAAAATATGAATAGCATTAATTCCGACCAAATAGTTTATGAATTTGATGCAACATTTACGTATAGTGATTTCACTGATGTTTTGCAGTAACTTACCAAAAAATATTCAATGGAAAACAAAGATATTTTTTTTGTATATTAAGCAATGAATAAACAGTTTAATCACTAATTTGATAATTTTAATTTTATTCGTCAAACTGTATATTAAATGTGAAATAAATTGTATTCTAAACAAAATAAAACTTAACTTTTATAAGTTTTCATGGACTCTCTCCTGGTTGGAAGGAAGGAGAAGAAATTAACACCATTCTTCTGATGGCAAATTTCTTATTCTGGATTTTAAATTAAACTTTTAGATTCTGAGTGGAGCGAAGTCATGTGTGTTGAAAACTCACCACACCACTACATTTATATCATTGTACTATCAAACGTGTACGCTGACATTCGGTACTTTTCTGATTAACTTTGGAGCTGTACACACGTGCTTTTTTTGTTCGCTTCAATTTCATTTTACATGTAAGAAAAATTTAATTTCTTCTAATATGGCTGTTTAAAGGAGCAATAAATAACTCGGTAGGATCAGGCACGGTTAGGTTAGGTTAGGAAGCGCATAGGATCGGCTT
Source organism: Stegophylla sp. TES_Ste_2020 (assembly GCA_025469315.1). Taxonomy (NCBI): domain Eukaryota; kingdom Metazoa; phylum Arthropoda; class Insecta; order Hemiptera; family Aphididae; genus Stegophylla; species Stegophylla sp. TES_Ste_2020. Next base: position 22,336 of record JAIPRM010003305.1, on the reverse strand, counting down.
TTAATTATTATAAAACGTGATATTATTTTTGTTTGAAAATTCACGTAGTTTATTTAAGAGATGTTGCTAGGGGACGAAAAAAAGAAAGAAGGTAATAAATAAACATCTGATTTACGAATTTATTTTAAGCAATAACTACAACACGAGCGAAGCCGGGTTATTTAGCTAGTATATATATATATATATATATATATATATATATTATTTTAAGGTCAAATTTTCCAATTTTAAACTTTATACAACAGTTTTAGAAAAAAATCAATATAGTCATTTTGTGAATATAATTTTTAGAAAAATATTGCCATTAAAAGTATAAAATATATTACTATTATTATAACATATTTGACAAAATGATTAAATTATTCGCAAACTAAAAATGTCGTCAAAAGTGAACGATTTTAAGCACCAATATTATTCTAAGAATCAAACTCACAAAATAATTATTTTAAATTTTTTCTAAAACTGTAGTATTAAATTTAAAATTTCAAAATTCGAAAAGAAAAAAAATGATACTTTATTGCTGTTGTACAATGTTATAAAATAAAAAAAAGTTAAAATATATTAGTGGAACAAAAGTTATTGCATGACACCCTTTATTATATTATATCTTGCGATCAGATTATCGCGCAGAAATAACTGATTTGTGAAGTGATTTTTTCTCGGTACCTTTATTACCTTGTATACGTATATTATTTCCTATACAAAGAGAGAGAGAGAGACTCCAAAAAATTACAGGCAGCGAAGGACTACGTCTGTTACCTATATAGTGGTATACAATATAATAATTATAAAGGCTAGGATTTCAATGCAATAAAAAATCATAAAAATGTTTTTAATTTATTAAAAATGTTTAGTGTAAATATGCTAAAATATTAAAAAAAAAAAAAATTAATAAACACATACAATACAAAAATTATTTTATAAAATTCTATTATTTTTAAAAATACTGGGGATTCAGAATAAATATGTTAAATTATGTCTAAAAAATATGATAAAATGGTTTTCATTTTTGTAAAGTTATGAAGTCTGAAAAAATATTGATCAAACATTATTAATACTATTCAAGTTTATTGCATGAAAAAATTATATGTTATTTTAAATATTTAAAAATTAACTATCTTCTGTTAGATTATAATGTGTTTTTATATTTACCAAAACTTCGTTCATCATCACATGACGTAATTTTCACATATCTAAATTTTCTTCTTAATTCCCCAAAAGTAAAATTTGGGAAATCTTTATCCAAATTATTTCCATTCAAAATATAACGTATCATAAATATGCATTTTAGTCCTGTATTTTTTTCCGACCTCCCATTATTTTTGTTAACCTTTTGAACAATTATTTCCTTATATTTTTGTACAGTGATGAAATGACATATAATGAAATATACCATAAAACATAAATTTTTCGTGTTTTAGTAGTTGAAACATGCAATAATTTTCATTTTTTTTTTTTCAAGGTATGTAAAAATATACAAAAAAAGAGAAAAACATCACCATTAATTTTAATACATGAGCTGATTCGTGGATATTACTGATAAAAGAAGTAACCAGAGGTAGAAAAAAACAGGAAGTGTGTATTAATCTTAGCTCTAATAATAATGGTATATCGTATCTATATAACACCAGTATTATCTATTGCTGATTTATCCGTCTTCGCTCGAATTGGAGAGAGTTTTTTTCGTTCAAATTTCAGTATTTATAATAATATATGGACAAAGTTCGCATACATTTCTGCTCATTTTTCCCATTGAAAATAAAACCAATAAAGACGTTCATGTATCTATATTGAGGGCTGGATTTAGAACTAGGCTACATAGGCTATAGCCTAGGGGCGCCACGTCTTGGGAGGGCGCTGAGCCGTGGAAGGTGATTTCTTTTTTTTTTTTGTAGATACTAGATATAATATTCCTATCTACAAATTTCATTTACCATCTACTAGAATACTAATCTTACTCAACAAAAATTTAAGACTTAATTTTTTAGATTGACTTAAAAATAATTTTAAATTAATCCATTTTACATTTTTATATAGTCATAAAATTGATAAATTAATAAAGAATGGGGCTCTCAGCTCTTATTGAATAAATGATGTTTTATGAAGTAGGAAATTTGTTTTTTTATTAGCCTAGGGGCGTATTTTAAGTAAATCCGGCCTTGTCTATATTGTATAATATTCTACAATGATCTATGGTATAACACGTCTGCATGTGAAATGTGAACATTGTCGAGATGATAGAGCGCACATTGGCGTTTTTTTCGTAAACGTTAAAACCTCAAATTTTGCTGAAAAAAAAAACCATGATTCCAAAAATTAGGTATGAAAATATTGCATGATATTCGAAATATTAAAACCTACTGCAGAAAATTGTCAACTTAATTCAAAAAAATAAAAAAATCGAATTAGTAGTTTCTGAGATAAATCGTTGCCCGTTACTAATAAATCTCAATTTCACATTTTTTTAGAGTTAGATAATTGTTGTAAATCTTCATTCCGTTTTAGACCACTACGCATTTTGGAAAATGTTTACAATGTACACCTATTATAATATGTGCGTGAGTTTACATTAAATGATAGTATGTAAAATTTATATCACGTGCGTTTTTCTTTTTTTTTTTAATTGTAGTTTCTTTACTTAAAACTTAAAATATAACTATAAATTAAAATACACACTTTAATAATTAAAAACGCGTTTTAAACTATATTTTATAGATAAATCAGATCAGTTACCGTATAATATACGTATAATATTGTTAAGGCAATCAGCCAGCCAGCACCATAACTTGACTATAATATGCTCGAGGCCTGTGAGTGTATCTAAAATGTGAGGCATTTTATTATAATCGTATTATGTTTGCTCACACGCAATTTACCTTGTTCAGCACATCATACAAACAATATGTAACTTCGCCAGATATTGGTTTACCTATTACTTTAATTAGTTTATACAACCAATTAAAATACATCATAATATGTACAGTCAACTATTAATATCTGTATGATAAATATATATATATATATTTTCTCTTGTTCGATTACAAACTAACAAACAAACGAGTCAATTTACATTTATCAGACAAAAAATTAGATAGAACTAATTTACAAACAATTAGTATATATCGTATAATGTAGATGAATGCCTTGTAACTGGTCAAATATCTAACAATGGAAAATGCACAGATCTCATTCTGTCCCTGAATCTGAGGTCTATGCATGTTTATGATTATGTTACGTATATATTATTCAAAAGCTACCCACGGAAACAAATTAGAATAAAATTTATAAACAAAGTGTAAGGTTTATCGTCATAATAAATAATTTACTCACCAGGCCATAATACACGAACTGTATGTAAAATAAGGTAATGACTAATGACATAATTTCTATACTATTGTAACTATTACACCTATTCGTTGTAAAGGTGTAACGTCATAGTTTTGTGCATAAACTACTGCAATATAACATACAATAATACTCAAAGAATGTCAACAAATAATTAATGTTATATTTTGAAATTACTGTTTTGTTTGAAATTTAATTTTGGTATATTGTACATATGTTATTTTTTTCAAACATTTAGTTTTATCAAAGTAAAAAAAAAAGGATGTTTTATATAAGGAAAAAAACAAATGTATTTACAAAATTTTTTTAAAAAAATCATAAAATGCAATATAGTAACTTAATTAATAAAATTAAATTGGTATCATAGAATTGTCGATGATTTAAGTCACATTTCTATGTACGACCGAGTTTCGTATAAAATAATTCGAAAAAGGTGCGATTGCTTCAAGTTCCGTGGCCTAATAATTATTGTAACATATAAATTTCGTACTGAAAAAACAAAATCGTCTACTTATAAATAAAACGGAATTAATTTTACGGCTTCACCTCGTACCTACGTGTATAATATAATATACGGTTATAGGTCAGAACGCGCGGCTTAATACATCTGTTATTATATACTAGGCTGAATGGTGATCATTCTGTGTATAATGACATATATAGTGTATAATGAACTCTCAGAGTATTGATTTCAAACCAGAAACAAACGTGTTTTATAACGATGGCAAAACATTTTTTTTTTTTTTATAACAAATTAAAAAAAATTTTTACGCGCCAGTACACGCCTCATTGTAACATATATAATATACGCGTATTCGATCATATATTTTAGGTAGATCTGAGTGGAGAAGTTATAGATTTGAGGAAGAGGGTTGTATACGATATAATATCAAAACCAGAAAAATAATTTCTGAATTTCACGCCCATAAAATAATTACATATATTATTCCCTCCTTACCGTAGATAGATATAAACAGGTCTCTGTGACTGTCACATATAATACCTGTAAACAGGGATGGCCAAGATATTTGATAAATTATATATCGTAGATACGTACCAATAGATATATTAAATGCATAATAAACATTTTGTGTTTATGGTGTCTCGAAGAATTTCCAGGAATTACAAAATTTTATGACCAGTGGCTTATGATGGAAGGAAAAACTATCGTGGAAACGTTGGTATATTTTATAAAATACTAGCTGAATTACCCGGCTTCGCCCGTGTGTAGTTTTTGTTTTACCAAAATAAAATTCTTAAATTTCAATTTATTTTTAGGAAAAAAAAGGTCAGAGTCCAGGTAGATGGAAACCGTGCCATACCGTATTTCTCGCTATCGGCAACTGCTATTGTTATTATTATATGAATATAGATATACAAATTACACGTAAAAATTTATTTTTGCCGATTTCAACTCTTTAAAATCAAAATTTTGAAAATCGGGCGACGTGGTGACACTCAGGTATTTGTCGTCACAAAATTGGTACATAAAAAAGGCCTGTTCTTTTATATATGCAAGGATTTTAGCTTTTTCTCGGACAGTTTCCAATTTAAAATCAGAGTGAAGTGTTGGCTACATATAGAGAAACATTTATCATATGTTTTCATAGTAATATATTTTGAAAAGTTTGAATTTTATTGATATGAAAGTTTTTGTTTTTAGTTACCCCATAGTTGAAGGCGATACGTTACCAGGTAGGTTTAATAAATTATTTAGACAGATAAAGTTTAATGTTGACCAATGGTGTATTATGGGGTATATGGGTATATACTCACTTCTCTTGTTTATTTTTTAGCGTACAGAGAAACCTCTAAATAGCGGACACTCTCGGTCACTAAAATTTCGTCTGTTATTCGAAGGTGTTCACTGTTCAAAGAGGGGTTCAGCTTACAATGAATACACCTTCACTCCTGAATAAATATTCGCTGTTAGGAAGTGTCCACTATTTAGAGGTGTCCGTTAGGGAAAGTTTCAATGTACTCTGTAAATGTACGACACGTGGGTCATAGAGCACCTATTAAAATTTGATGGAGAAATAAAATTTGCTAAAATTATTGGTCATTTTTAATTCCATTAAAATTGTACTGATTGTTTTTAATTCTTTGTTAGTCAAAGTTATATACCAGTTATTGGCGTAGTATACAGACGTGGTAAGTGACATTTTTGGGGAAAATGTGTTAAGTACACCCATAAATTTATTTATTTAATTTAATTGATTTATTTATTTAATATGTTTATGAAAATGTCATTTACCACATTTTCAATTTTTTTTTTAAGAATTTTATTTTTAAATATCAATATTTATACTTTGAATTGATGAAAATCAATCTAAAACCGATTTTCATCATCAAGTCCACTACACAAAATAATAATACAAAATGTTTGATCATGATTTGATTTGAATCAAAACACTAAGAATTTTTTAGAACAGCCCAAGATTGAAGTTGCAGTTAGTCAAAATAGAAGACAAACGCATACTATATACGGTATGGCAAAAAATAATTAAAAAATTTTTACTAATGTTTAAATAAAACTTATTATTTTTTTATTTCTCCGTAAACAGAAAAAGCGTTAAGCAATCCAGTTGATCAGAAACATAACTTTTCTCTTACTTTCAATAAACCATTTGTTAATCGTGAATGACAATTTTTATCGTAGATTAATTTTTAAGCTACGTACGAACGAGTTTCTAGTACGTTTATGCGTTTATAGTTATCGATATATTATGACGTTATTGGTTTATAGAAATATTTATATTGTTAACCAGATAACAGGGACGTAAGCAAAGGGATGATTTTATGATATAATGAATTTAAATTATCTTTTCGCTATTAAAATTTAAATTATTACCTATAAAGATGTTCACGGGGGCTTAACTCGATCGAATAATACTTACAACTACTGTAGAATTTTACGTTTTAAAATTACATTTATCGATGTCGTTCGACGTGTTTGCCGCGTTCAATGTATTACCCAAAAATGTATTATATTTTACACAGTAAAAGTTATGATCTATACATGGAAAATCATAAAAAATGTCCAGGCAGGAGATGGTAGAAAAATGAAAAAGAAAATCCGACCTTTTATATAGATAAAAAAAAAAAAATGAAATCATCATCGCATTGACCGCGGGTAATGAGATGTGCGACCACGTTCCCTTGGAAACGGAACGTATTACAAGAAATGTACGAATTTCGTTCCATTTACGTTATATTAAATTAAAATGTATATATAAAATCGAACAGTATATATTTTATTTATAAACGCGTGTTAGGCATATACACACGACACGTGCACGCGATAAAATATTTCCTGGAAACCTTTCTATTTCATATTTTATATAATTTATACTATTATAATACGTATAGGTATTCAACATATTATTATTATGCACTCTGCACAGTACATTTTTCGCAATATTTATAACTATATAATACAGCGTATACAGCAAGGTTAGCTTAGTAATAATTATAACTATACATTGATAATAATAATAATAATAATAATAATAATAATAATAATAATAATAATAATACCATGGTCGCTGGACAGTGTTATTAAATCGCATATTGAAATGAATTATAAATGTATAAATATATTATAAGCGTGTATATATACACGTATACTATTATTATCATACCTATACGCGTGTTCGTCGGTTGTTATTATACATCGGTAATCGAATGCACAGACGCATACGTATAATATTGAATAAAAAATGATGATGATGATAATAATAATAATAAGTATATATTAAGATTTTTATTTAGTTATTGTTATTATTATTATTCTAGCATCGGGTACCATATTTGGTAATAACAACGTACGTGCCTAAACACTGCATCAATATTATCGTGCGTTTAGCTTATGTAAGTTCGCATATTTCTTCCGCACATTAGTTACATATTATTACATAATTAATATACTCACATCCTAGGCGTATATACACTGTGTAGAGGGTAGACAGTTGATATCGAAAAGAGCAAAAGGTCTATTTTTTTCAATAGCTCAAAAGCGCAAAAATGTGTTTTATGCCTTTATGAGTACCTGGTAAAATATTGCACTCGTTGCACTTTAATTAATCAGTTTAATATTTGAAATTGTATCATATTATATCCCAAATGTACTGTTCTTTTTCAAAAATAATTTTAATATTTTATCATAAAAAATTACGATAAACGATGTAAATAATAACGAAAGTAAACGATGAATATATTTTATGATAACTATACATAAAGTACATGCATTTTTGATAATTATATGTATTGAACTATGTATTTTCTAATTGCCATTTTAGTTTTAAATGAAGCCTGTTTGAAATTCTACTTATATGTCTATGCTGGTTAATGTTTGCGCTACGAACGGATGCATATGGTTATGACACAGATGCGGTCATATGATTTTTTGTACCTTTTACGTCTGGCGATAGCTCAATAAATAATAATTATGATTTTAATAAAATAAGCTTTATTTTGATTTTTATAAAGTTTATTTGTTCATATAGGTTGTTAAGACAATATTATATTTTGAGCGGAGTGAAGAAGCTTATGAATTTATAATGATATTTATTTTATTTTATTTTTTATTTTTTTTCCGCTCTATAAGCTCGTATAGAAATACTAATCCAAGAGCCTCGATCAGCCATTTTTCGAACCAAAATTCGACTTTAGATGGTTACATTACACTTAGCATTTTTTGAAATCCGTATTATTTTAAAGAGTTTACTCTTGGAGCCATTGTTGGACCCCCCGACCCTACTCCCTACCCAAGACCCCAACCCCCTACTCAAGACCCGGATCTCCTACTAATTACCCACGCTACCACACTACCCGTATCATCCCTTTGCTCCCCTATCCTACCTTCCTATCACTACCCTACCCTATTTTACCCTATCCTGTAACCATAGTAACGGGGTCACCATGGCAACCATGGTAACGTAGTAATTATTATTACGTGGTTATAGTATAATAACTAAACACATAAATTTCACTGGCTCCCCTTTTTTAAATCTTTGTGTTCTGACCACGCACATCATTTGTTTGACATTTGTTTATATTTGTTTGATAGTTTTCAAATTTTGTTTGATATCTCTGTGGGACTTATATCACATTTTTGTAGAGGGGCTGTAGAAACGTTTCTCCAGCCCTCCGGAATTAAAAATTTGTAAATTTCAAATTTTTTCTAATACCATGTTTTAGAACATTATTTGTTTATTTATTTTATAGTTTTCACAATTTGTTTGACATATCTGTGAGATTACTATCAAATTTTCGTAGGGGAGGCTGTAGTGCTATCTATTAGGATGCTATTTATTGGGGTCACAATCAATTGGTCTTGATACACATTAATAGTAAGGTAAATATTGATCGTATGGTTATTTAGACGGGCTTTTATAAATTATACATAATATTTTTACATGATAAAAAGTATATTATATGCAATTGTCGATTTTCAAGCCAAAAAATGTACCTACGTTGCACAGCAAGCCGAGAATTATTTTTTTGATTTGTGAAGCTAAGCGAAGGCATTGACGAGCGTAGAGAGTCGATCAAACACCCGGTGAACTAACCTACGTTTATATATTTATATTTTGAAGATTTATATTTATTTTTTTAATGTATTTATTAAACAACCATTTTCACGCTACTAATTTTACCACAATAAATTTACTAAACGACCAATTTACCACACAATCTAAACTATCTATAAAACTATAAATTTTTTAATATCTATATATATTTATATAGATGTTTTTTTATGAATGATTAATTATATGATTTTTTAATAAAAATTTTCTATACATTAAACAAAATCTTCGCTCAGGATTTTCTTTCTAAATATAATTTATCGCTTTTTTCTTAAAAAATTTAGTATATTCACCAAAACTGGTTTCTAGTCTAGATTTTTTCACTATTGATTTTAAAATGAAAAGTCCCATTTAATCAGGTATTATTTTTAATTTTATTTAAAAAACGAAATTCTTAGGCTTTAGGTATTTTTGGTTGTACTAAATATTTAAAAATGGCCATGGTAGCCCTTTGGAAAAATACTTAAATGGCATCCCTAATTTTCTGAGTCATTAACTTCTGGAAGATATTCTTATCTTTATATTACAATATGCCCTAGTGATCGTCGAATAGTATTAAAAGAAAATAATTTTCTTTTGATACTCTCTTGTTAGAATGCTGATAGTATCTTTGTTTAACATAGAACAATAGTTAGTAGAAAACTAGTGTTTAAATGACATATATTTTTGTATGTTTCACTGGAAGATATTTGACACGGGATAACTACAGCTCTGTGTGACATAATAATCAAGGAAACAAACCATCTAATTGATATTAGGCAGAGGGGTAAAATTACAAGATAATAATGATGTGAAGGGGTGGCAATAATAATTAGCCCTAGGCTGCAAAAACATAAAATATTACTGTACACAACAACGTAGTCATTGAGGATTTTGCGTAACACATGTGCTGAGTACGGAAGACAATGATGAATCTTCCTAATCATATATCTAATGTTTAATCATATTCTAATATTTTGAATGTGCACTGTCTACAACAATATTTTGGCAAGACTAACGCAATATTATGAACACACATAATCACAAAAAATTTCAATTTATTAACATTAAAAATTAATGGCTTTTATCGTGTATATTGTATCTTTTTTATTTCTTTCGACATTCAAAATACAAATGAGGCTATATTTTTTTTAAGAAATACTTAAAGTCAATAATAATGAATAGTTAAAATATATTCAACACTTATTTAAATCAGCCTTATTAAATTTCTATGGCCGACTGATAGAATCATCAAATTCAGTATTTCTAAAAAGTAATCCTTCATTTTTTTCAACAATATTTCTAAAAACGAGAAAAGTCAAATAATAGGTAACAGTGAAATATACTCAAATTAAATTTTCGTTAAATCAATTTTTGGTTATTACTTACTTATCATTTCGAAATATAACGGTGACATAAATTTGAAATTCGGTTAGGTGTATTTACATATTTTATCAGATCCTCTCGAAATTAAACTCTGAATACGCGCTCGACTCGTATCCTATATTCATTGTTATTGAGCCAATAAAAATAGACAAAACGATACGCGCTAACACACACGCTCGTACTATACCTATGTAAATTAACTATGTACTTCATCGCGTAATACATGTTACAATAATATAAACATGAAACATGAATCATGATACAATAGGTAACTAGGTATACACTTACACAACTGACGTGTGTGTGCGATATGTGCATGTAAAACGTACATAAATTTATATTTATATATTAATTAGATAATATTACATCATACGTATAACTATACCTAATATCCCCCCTCCATCCCACATACCAGCTATTATTTTATGTACAGTTTTATAGAATATCGCACGCACACTCGAGTTCATGAGTTTTTTTATTGTTACTTAAACTTTTTTTTATTTTTATATTATGATACATATTATGATCGGCTGCATTAACTATAGAAAAATGTATTAAACGCAATATTTATTCAATTTGAAAAATATATGTAATCATACACGGAGCGAAAGTAAGGTGAAACCTCGCCTTTAGACTTTTTTTAAAAATATAATATAATAATAAGAAAAGAAAAATATATCTACATTTTTTATTTTATTCAATGATTTCTATACCAATTATATTAATAATAATAAATATATAAAGTATTTAATAACACTGTATTTAATTATAATAATAAAGTGAATTATTATGTGAAGTTTCTGTTCAAATTGCGTAATTTATAATGCTAGGAAATTCTTGTGATTTTCCAAATAGGTATTCGTGGATGGTCCTTTTTTTGTATCTTGTTTTATAATTTTAAAAATATACTTCATGACCGATGAGTATGATTTGATGCGTATTAAAGATGTAAATACAGTAAAATCTATTTATGAACTTAAGGTTAAACAAAAACTTTGTAGGAATCAAAAATTTGAATTTTACACGAAAAAATGTTTTTCAGAAACAGAAACCTGAAGTGATAAATGAGAAACATTCGCCACGGGCCCTCGTGATTCCGTTTTCATGAAATAGTTTTCCCTGAGTACGTATATGAAATGCTGGACATTCTTCGCACTATGAATATTATCTGTTCCACTTGATGGGTGTATAGAAATTTAATAAAACGATAAATAATTTCTTTAATTAAACGACTCTGAGCGGAGTTTCAGATTATTCAAGAAAATTTTACTTAAAAATTATTAAGTGCATTATAATAATTAAAAAAAAAATTTTAATCAGTAGTAAAATTTTGAAAAAAAAAATTTTAAAAAAAGGCTGGACATACTTCGCACGATGGGTGTACTTCGCACGACGGGTGGTATTCTCTTGACGTATTAAATTTTAAAGACTCGATAAATCATTTCTTCAGTAAAACGATTCTGAACGAAGGAACTTAATAATATAAGAAAAAAAAAAAATTTTCGAAAAATGTCCAAATTTTTTTTTCACATTTTCAAAATTTTCTTGCGCCGAAATCTTTTTTATACGATTTTCTATCTATGTTTAAATTTTCATAAAATTCGGATGAAAAAATAATGGTTTCCTAGTCGTTTTTGTCAAATTTTGGGTAGTTTTTTTCCAAAAAAAAAAAATTGAAGAATTGAGAAATTCAAAAAATGACCTCTCTAAAGTACAATCTAAAAGCAAATCCGGTTTCAATTAAAGTTATTGATCAAAACTTTTGGACAAGTATTTCTATACGAAAAGTTGTACACGGAAAAAAAAAATAAAAAAATAAACATCATTGTAAAAACACTAGCTTCTTCACTTCGCTCAGAATCTAAAAAAACGTCTTTCACGTATTAAAAAATTTATTTCATCAAAATTTTTATTATGCCATCGTCTCTATATTTAAATTTTCATTAAATTTATATAAAAAAAATATAGTTTCAAAAGCGTTTTTGTGAAATTCGGGGTGGTTTTTCCCAAAATGTTGAGTAAACTATCGAAAATTTCTAAAAATCACCTCTCTAAGTACCATATAGAGTCAAATTCCGATTGGAAAAGTTGGTGGTCAAAAATTTTAGACGTGTATTTTTATACGAAAAATAAAAATTGTATACAGAAAAAAATAAAAATAAAATAAACATCGTTGTAAAAACACTGGCCTGTTCGCTCCCTCAGAATCTAAAATATCAAGTATAATAACGCGTACTACACAGATAAAAACGCGTGGCAGTAATTTTTCCGATCATAAAACCGCTCGTTGTACATAATGTGTATGTATAATTAATAGCAATTATAATGTGTATAAAATATTATATTGAAGGCACTCCGATCAATACGTATTGCGTGTGTGTGTATAATAATAATAATATAATAATAAGACAATTCATAAACGTCTTATCGTTGAACGTTACATTATAATAATACATTCTCGGCGTATGGTAATAATTATTATTACTGAACGCTACGAACGAGAGAGCTGGTTTCAAAAACGATTAAATAAGTACGCGCGTCTTGAAAAGTTGATAAACAATTTTATAGATCAATAAGGTTATAAAACAGTCTTGTGTATATTGTATTTCGTGAGAGATCAATGTATTATACGATATGTAATATAATAATATTGTCCATTGTATAGAGAAGAAAAGAAAAGTTATCGAAACGGTCACTGGCTATTAATATAGTAAAAAATGTACATATTGCATTATTATTAAAATTATGAATATTATTGTCCACACGATAATAATTATATCTTTATACGCGGTCTGTTGTCCGAGGATCTTCTCGTCTACGACCGTGAATTCAGCCTCTCTGTGTACCAGTAGACAAATTTTAACTACACGCGTTTCTACGTCTTATATCTAATTTTTAACACTTCATATAATATTCAATCAACAAAAGGACGTACTACGCACCTTGGGTATTCTTCGCTTCCCGAAGTTTGTTATTTAACAAAAAAAATCATTTTTCACTCTATTAGTTTTATATTTTAGTATTAACTGAGAAAAGTGAATATAGAATATTATATTCTGAGTGGAGCGAAAAGTTAGTGTTTTTAAATTGATGTTTATTTTATTTTTTAGTTTTTTTAGTTTTTTTCTTAAGTGTCCACGTTTTTATATAGAAATACTTATCCAAAAGTTTCGATCAGTCACTTTTTGAATCACAATTTCCCTCTAGATGGTACTTTTAAAGGGTCATTTTCTAAAACCCCAATAGTTTTCTCAAAATTTTGGAAAAAACTTCTCAAAATTTGATAAAAAAAACTCGCAAACTAAATTTTTTTAATCCACACTTTATAAAAATTTAAATATAGACAAAAATAAAATAAATATAGACAATAATTTGGCACAAGATAATATTTCTCAAATTATTATCTTTCTATATTTAAATTCTCATAAAGTGTAGATTAAAAAAATTTAGTTTGCGAGTTTTTTTTTGTCAAATTTTGAGAAGTTTTTCTCAAAATTTAGAGAAAATGATTGGGATTTTTTTTTCGAACACTTTTATTTCTAATCAAAATATTTTTTCTACTCTCAGTTTTTTCGACTCTTCACAGTTTTTTATATTATACATTACTTTTTATATATATATATATATATAGTTATAAAACTGTCAACTATTTGTGTGTATTAATTGAAGCTTTTATTTTTTTAAAAATATTTAAATTTTTTTCTAATTTTGAAAAAATTTCAAAATTTCAAATTAATTAAAAATTAAATAATTAAATTAAATTAAATTAAATAATTAAAAATTCACAAAGAATATTTCACCCGAGAAATGAAGAATAACCATAATGTGAAGTGTATCGGCTTTTTAAATTTAAGACTATAATATTTTATAAAGAAATTCCAACTAAAATTATCACAAAATAAATATGACATGATGAAAATCGAATTATTTGAATAACATAATTGAACATTAAGATAAATAGGTGTGAAGGTAAATTCTGTAGTTTACTTTGCAAATTTTGTATTCTTTTCTTGTGTATTTAGACTTTTATTGTACATGTTTAAGTGCGTATTTAACAATAATTATTATAAGTGTATAATGTATAAATCCAGTCTTTAGTAATAAACATGGCACTTTGCCACAATTATACACAAGAAATCAGTTTTGTGTGTACCCACTGCCCATTACATTTGATACATTTAGATGAAGTATTACATGTTTCAAATTAATCATGTGAAATTGCGAACCAAATTGAAGACAGAGGTTGTCAGAGATGTAAAAGGTGTTCACATAAGGGAAAGTGTGAGTCGTCTGTATGTAAATATGAATCATGAAACATTTTGCAATTCAAAGTGTTACGGAAGCATCAATACCCTGTAAAAATATATGCTTTAGTAAGTATCCAGTTGATATTTACTGATTTAGTTATCGTTTTTAGACTAACTACTCGTAAAAAGCTCTTTCAGTAATACATGTAAGTATATTTTAACAAATTAAAATGACACAATGGTAACAGTTTATTGAGTTTTTATACAATTATCCAAAATATATTAGCTAATGTTTCACAATCCAAATGTTAATATTAACCGTAAAATATATACAAGTGATCCCTGCTGACTCCATTTCTTGGGTATAAAAATTCAAAAATTTTTGTTTTAGTATTTTGAAACATTTTTATTTACTTACCTACTATAAAAATTATGTTTTCCCAAGACTTTTTCCTTGTCACTTATATTATAATGTCTTGTATAAACTTTTTTTTCCAGTTGACAATCCTCTTTTCTCACTACAGAATATCATTCAGGTCTTCGTTGTGTTAAGATTAAAATTCATACGAGTAATTTTTTAATTATTCTTATTTAGGTGTTAAGTATTATAGTCTCTCAGTTACATAATGTTACCCATATACCTACGTAATTATTATGAATCTACACAAATAAATTTAAATTATTATTATTTAGCTAAAAGTGTTATTAGTATATACGAGTAGTTGATTATTTTCAAGACCGTAATTGAAAAATAAAAATTTTCGGGTCCAAAAACATTAACTTATTATTATTATTATTTGCTTGATAAATTATGTTTGTTTATTAACTAATTTGTTAATTATTCCAAATTTTGAGAGGAGGGCTGGATACCGCTCCCCCCACCAGTTACTGCCTTGGCATCTCGTACAATTTAAGTATACAATTTTTAATACAATTAAGGCCATAAAACACGAAAAATAAAATAACATAATAAAAAAAAATTTTCTTTTCTAGAAATATTTTAAACTTACAATGAAGAATTTAAATTTACGTTGGAAAAAAATCGTGATATTTCTAAAATTCTGTAGTATTCTATTTTCCATAATAAATTACCTTTTTTAGTAGGTACTAATATTTTTAGAGTTTTGTCTAAAAATCTAATTTACGGTATATTTTAACGTTTTTCTTTCAGATTTCCCCCTTATTTTTGAAAAAACAATCGAAAACTTTGAAAAATTACCTTTGTAAAATATTGCACCAATAAATTTCCCACAAGAAAAATATGTGAATAATGATTCGAAATGTTTTTGATTAGAAAAACTATTTCGAAAAAAACAAGGAATAATAGCTATAAGCCTATGAGGTTACGATAAAAATATATTTACATGTAGTTTTACACAAATAATAATTTGTAGTGATATTTGCTATTTTATAAAATAAGAGCAGCTTTTTTTAGCAGCGTATAATTATTAGGCAGATACCGTCGTCTCGAGTTTCTCCTGATTCGCTGCTATTTTTAGCAGCGAAAAAAATAAATTATGTATATTGGCGTTAAAAATAATTTTAAAAAGCCGAACATACATCGCACGACGGGTATTTTTCGCACCTCGGATGCGAAGCTCTTGGTGGGTGTGTTAAATTTTAAAGAAACAATCAGTACTTTTAACTAGGACTTTTAAACCACAAAATTAAAATTTTGCATTTTTACGGTCACAAATCCCCCTTCTCCTCCCTCCCAAAAAAAAAAAAAAATCTGCACTTTTAAATAAACATATCAACGAGGAATTTACGATTATTATAGATCTACCGATATATAGCTAGACAGATTCTACTTCATACAATATTACAATGATTAAGTGCACGTGTTAAGCACACGTAAAGTTAATGTAGCGTTGCGCATTACCGATGATGGTGCAATTAGGTATAATATAATGTTATGTATTACGAGTGTACTTTGCGCCCTCGAAAATAATATTTCGAAAACGCTAAAGTGAAGAACTTCAAATGTGGTGAATATTAATGCGTTATACTTGAAAGCATTACAGGTAAAAAATAATTTTGTTGTGGTCATTATGTGTGATTTTACGGAGTAATTTAGCTGGTAATTAATGTAGTAATCTATATTCTATATTATGTTAATTCCCTTCATAATTGCGTTCGTCGGAACGTTATAATATAGTATTGGTACAAATTATTTAATTTGGAATTAACAAATATCTGCACACACAGTCATTATACTTCATTTAATCGAGAAAATATGACATATTTTTTCCACATCAGAGTAACAATAATTTTAAGTAAATAATTTTTAGATTCTGAGAGGAGCAAAGAAGCTAGATATATTTTTTTTCTGTAAGACCTTCTTTGTATGGAAATACATAACGTTTTGATTTCCAATTCACCTCTAGATGATACTTTTAAGAGATCGTTTTTTGAAATTCTCAAAAGTTTTCTCAAATTCAGAAAAACTACCGAAAATTTGACAAAAAAGACTGGGAAACTTTTTACTTTTTATTTCAACAACTATAATTAAGTATTAATATAATAATTACTTTCACTGTAGAATTTTTATCATCCATGAATTAAACATTAATTGTGATGGCAAATATTTGTTTAAATCCAGTTTTAAATTATTGTTGAGAATCGTAAAACATTTCTCACACTTACAATGCTCAAATGCCGAAAAACACAAATAAAATACTTAAATAAAATAATATCAATAAAAAAATAGATTATATTATACAAAAAAAATTAAGGAATTGGTTATACGAAATAAAGTTTTAGAAAAAAATTACCACTTACAATGAGAAAAAAATTCAAATATATTCACAAAACGTAAAAAAATTAACAAAATGCACAATAATTATTAAATAATGACTGTGTAACTAAGAATTATTATCGAAAAATAATACTTAAGAGGCGAAATAAAATTGATATTATTAAATTTTGTAGTAAAACATAATCATTTTTCAATGAAGACAGACCTCGAATAAAAATAGTTGGAAAAAATTCTGTAAATGTCTCATATTCCGGATTCTGTAGTTTACTTAAAAACTTATTTGTACGTGAAATCTGTTAATACATATTATAATACCTAAACATTTACCTATTAAAGTATGTTCTCATCGAATAGGTGTTAAATTAAACAATCGTTCATATTTTAATCTGAAGAAATATCTTGTATATATAAACACTAAAAAGTCAAAAATACTTCGAACTATGGGTATTCTTCGCTCCTTGCATGGGATTCTGTTAGCGGATGCATTGAATTTTAAAGAAACGATGTATAGTTTCTTCAGTAAAACGATTCTGAGCGAAGATGTAGTTAATTATATACAACAATAATTATTTGTTTTATATTGAGTATGTTTAACAACCGTTACATATTAACATTCTATCCAAAATTAATATATGATAAGGTACTGTTGACATTTTCATGATTTAAGTAATATTCGTTTGGAACAGATCATAACATGATATTAGTATCCATTTTATTATTCGTAAAATGGTTCATTTTGTCGTATTTTGAAGTTTAAAGCTCTTATGATTAAAAATTAACACTACATACTGATTTCGACCAAAACGTAAATATAAGACGACTTATAAAATATTAGTAAACTGGTATACTAAAAACAATAAATTGAATATGTTACGTAATAATTATTACGAAATGACACGTGTAGACACAATTATTTGGGTTAACCGTCATTTGAGCCGAAATTCTAAAATCGTGAAAAATTATTCAGAGATCCTACTTTCATGAAAATAGTAGAAAAATACGTGAAAAATAATTTGGTAAAAGAAAGTACAGAGTGCATTTAAAATTTTAAAAGTTGTAACGTTTTGATTAGAAAAAATGATTATTTTAAGTGAACATGACCAATTTTATACACGACATAATTTTAAACGGTTATAATACGAAAAGTTGATTTACGTTTTTCTAGATTTTTTTAGGTTAATTCGACATATTACATGTGAGAGAGATTGTGTTAAATTATCATCTAATAATATTAATAACTAAATATTTTATTAGATAAAACTTAACAAAACACTAGGTAATTCTAAAATGCTATATTTATCTCAAAAGTGTTACACTATTTTTGAGAATGAGTGAAGTTAAAAGTATTTAATCCTCTTAGTTTCGGAGTTATAGCTAAATCAATAAAATCAATTTTATGAAAATCTCAATTTTTGATCGGTTCTTCTCATTTTTTGGATAAATTATTGAGAAATTTGAAAATGTATCTCTTTAAGGTACCATCTAGGTATGATTTCTCATCTAAAAAGTTACTGTATGAATTTTTTGGATATGTATTTCTATGCAAAAACGTGCTAACATAAATAATAAAGATAAAATAATAAACATCATTGTAAAAACACTAGCTTCTTCGATCCACTTATAATATAAAATATGTATATTATTATAGAAATCCGTGACCTGGTTTTCAAGCCGTGAAAGTATGATGTATATAATATCCGAATAATTTCTAATTTTATTGTATTAATTTTTTTTTTTTTTAATAAATTATGAGTACAAGTACAACGTCCATTAATGTGAGTGATGAACTCTCGTACGACTAAAATAATTAAATGTTATATTTATTTATGGCATATAATTATAATATTTATTGAACATTACTTTATCGTGAGGCGTCTTATAGCAGATAAAAAAGTGCAATAAATTATATCTATATAACAACTCGTCGCCTTCGACCTATATTTAATTGTATACAATTACACTAATACAAATTAAAAATATTTTTTTGGTTAATAAATTTCAAAACGATTAATATTTATTAAATCATCTGATTGCAGAGACCAATTGAAATTTGGTTATTATCGTTTTTAGTACGTATAATAAATCGGTATTATATGAATGTGAAGATGGACAACACATAATATTATATTGTCACTTTTATAAATAGTAATAATAAATACGATAATGATTATTGTATTTATTATTATAGTTAATTATGTATTATATTATTTTAGATTCTGAACAAAGTGAAGAAACTAGTGTTTTTACAATGATATTTATTTTTTATTATTATTTTTTTTTCTTGTGAACACATTTTCGTATGGAAATACTTGTCCAAAAGTCTCGACCACCAACTTTTTGAAACCAGATTAGCTTCTAGATTTTATTTTATAAAGGTAATTTTTTGAATTTCTCACTTTCTTAATTTTTTGAAGGGAAAAATTACCCAAAATTTGACAAAAAAGACATGGTAACCATCATTTTTTCATTCAAACTTTAAAAAAATTTGAACATAGATAGACAATAATATGAGAAATATTTTAGCGCAAAAAAATTTTGAAAATGAAAAAAAAAATTTGGACATTTCTTTCTTACAATTTTGTTCTTATTAAAATGTTCCCCTTTCTTTATTTATTAGATAAAAAAAGGTAAAGTAAAGTAAAGCAAAGCAAAGGTAAAGTATAGACGAGAAAGCTGGATATACTTTACACCACAGGTATTTTTTCCTCTACGAGTCAGTTACTTTTGATAGGAATGTTGAAAATTATGACTATTATTGTCCTTTGTAATATTAACTTCGTTCAGAATTGTATTATTGAAGAAATAATTTATCGTTTCTTTAAAATTCTACTCATCCATCAAGAGTATGTGACCCGAAGAATGAAAAATTTCCATGGTGTGAGTATGTCCAGCTTTTTTGTCTATACTTTATCAATCTTTGCTTTGCTTTACTATACTTTATTATATTCTTTACTTTAATTTACTTTACTTCGATTTACTTTACTTTACTTTACTTTTTAATTACAATTATTGTAATTTGAAATAATCTTAGGTAATGTGTTTAGTTAACTGTTTGTTTGGGAGAATAGAGGTCTACAGCGAGTTTTTGATTTTTTTAGGAAAGAAAAAGAATTGAATAATTACCACAATATGTAATCGTCAACTCCGACGTTGTCTATTCCCGACATTAATTGATAGTATTTTAATAAACGCACAACGGGTTCGCGTGCATTCGACATGACGTTAATTTGCATATTTTGTTTTCCTATTATAATAAATCGTAATAAATTATTTCGATAAAAACACGTGCGGTCACTCAAATTTGATTCTTCTCTCATCGCCACAAAATATTATTATTGTTTACCTATTGTACGCGTCATTATTATGTAGGTATGTTAATAATAACATATATTACACGCCAGGGACGTACGCAGGGGGGTGTTTTAGGTGTTAAAACATTCCCCGAAATGTTTGGGTTTATTTGCTTATATCTTATAATACCTTATTATATTTTGTAATATACTTTTATAGTCAGGTATAATATTACACTATGTAGATCGCTGGCTACAGCATAATAAATATTTAATACTAACTAATTCGAATTTTAAAAAAGGACCACGGGGTTTTATCTTTGCTCCTCGTGTAGAATATTCCTGTGAATCTTTTGAGTTTCAAAGAAACGAAAAATCATTGTTAATTCTGAGTGAGGCTTTAGTTTATTCAAGGCAATTTTACTTAAAAATTATTAAGTTTTTTAAAATAACAATAAAAAATGTATTTTTTACTTGATTATATTTATATTTCACAATTAACCGGGAAAAGCAAAAAAAAATTTTGAGAAAAAATTTTTAAATTTTTTTTTCACATTTTAAAAATTTTCTTGCGTCTAAATATTTTTCATAATGTTATCTATCTATATTTCAATTTTTATAAAGTTTCGATTGAAAAAAGATAGTTTCCGATTCTTACCAGTCAAATTTTGAGAAAACTATTGAGAATTTTGAAAAATGATTGCTTAAAAGTATCATATAGAGGTGAATTGTAATTCAAAATGTCACTAGTTGAAACTTTGAATAAGCATTTTTATACAAAAACGAGTACACATAAAAAAATAATCAAAAATTTAAAAAAAAAAAATTTTGTATTTCGGGGTCTTCTTTGCACTTAGAGTGGGATTCTCTTGACAGGTGAATTGAATTTTAAAGAAACGATAAATCATTTCTTCAACAAAACAATTCTGAACGAAGGAAGTTAATAATATAAGAAAAATAAAACCAAAATTGATTTTCATATCTTCACATACACGTAGTGAATACTCTATAAATAATTTCAAATTACAATAAAATATAAACATAATAATAATAATAATAAAAAAAAGTGCAAAAAAAAACTGTTCGTGTTGTTCGAATACTGTATAACGAGACAAAACTGATAGTGTGTGTCGTTTATCGAACTAAAAACGTGCAAACTGCACCGTACACTGTACACGGACATTTAAAACCGTATTGTGCGGGCACCTTTATAAACACTAAATGGGCATATGTAAACTCTCCTAAATTTAGGTAAATTCCCCTAAAAATGAAAATTCTTATCTTTTTTTTCTTATCAAATAGTAAACTCCTCTAAAATTTATTTTGCTACCGTATTACTTTTATATAAACTCCCCTAAAATGATTTTACTACTGTAATACTCATATGTAAACTCCCCTAAAAAGATTTCGTTATTGTATTACTCATATGTAAACTCCCATAAAATAATTTTGCTAGTGAATTACTTTTAAGTAGATTCCACTAAAAATGTATTCGATCATTATCAGAAATTATAGCAATTATAACCTTTATTATTTTATATTATAGTAACTAATCTGTTATTATATTAGACCCAATAAGTGTTTAAAATCCATAATTGCTTATCAAATCTAACAACCAAAAAAGCCGGACATACTTCGCACGATGGGTGTACTTCGCACGATGGGGTTTTCTTCGCTCCTTGGGTGGTACGCTCTTGGTGGGTGTATTAAATTTTAAAGAAACGATAAATCATTTCTTCAATA
>JAIPRM010003304.1:0-26565 GCA_025469315.1 Stegophylla sp. TES_Ste_2020 | reverse complement strand
TTCGTTCAGAATCTAAAATAAATGAGAAAAAAAATGTTAGAAAAATGTCTAAAATTTTTTTTTTTACATTTTCAAAATTTTCTTGTGTCAAAATCTTTCTTGTATGATTTTCTATCTATGTTTAAATTTTCATAAAATTCTGATCAAAGAATGATGGTTACCGAGTCGTTTTTGTCAAAATTTGGGTAGTTTATTCCAAAAAAAAAAAAATTGAAGAATTGAAAAATTCAAAAAATAACCTCTCTAAAGTACAATCTAGAGGCTAATCTGGTTTCAAAAAATTACTGATCGAAACTTTTGGACAAGTATTTCCATACGAAAAGTTGTACATAGAAAAAATAAATAAATAAAAAATAAAAAAATAAACATCGTTCTAAAAACACTAGCTTTTTCACTTCGTTCAGAATCTAAAATTTTCGGATGATTTTGTTTTATAATAAATATTTTAATCTATAAATATAAATACTGAAAACAAACAGTAGTTATGAATTCTTAGAAACTCCTCCCCACCCCAAAAAAAAAAAATCGTATTTACGCCACTGATTCTATCACATGTAATTGAGCAGAAAAGAAATAAAACAGGTTTATAAGTTATTAATTCTTCGTTTATTTCGATATTATATTATCTCGCTATATACTGCAGGTGCCATGCAGTACCAAACTTTGTTTGTCCTTCAACGAGCTGATAGATTATTATAATATAACATTTTCAATAAAAACTTATAGTTTTAGGTGTATATACGAAGAAGCTAGCTTTTGGTTTTACAATGATATTTATTTAAACATTTTTTCTTCTACTCTGTGAGTAATTTTTCAGATATTTTTCTAAATACTCGTCCAAAAGTTTGACCTGCAGCTTAAAACATCCGAAATTCTCAATTGCCCATTTATTAGGTATTTATTAAATATAATAGGTAAATAATCAATAAATATTGCATAAATGAAAATAGGTGATCTAAAAGGATTTTATAAGCCTAAAATGGATCGCGGCGAAACGGTCCGACGGCAAATAGTCCGCGGCGAAACGAGTGGCTCCGTAAATAATAACAGGTTCGGTTGATCTTTATGAAACTTAATACATATTTTGATAAAAGAAATATTTCACGGAATAATTATTCAAAATTTTAAAATGTTTTAATAGAAAAAAAATCAGAATAAATACGGAAAGCGTACTAAAAATATTAAATACTATAAATAATTTAGTAAAAATAAAAATGGACATGGATTACTTTGTTATTAAATATAAGTATTGGACTGTTACTGAATATTTGAAACAAATAATGGATTTTATTTGACTATTTTATAGAAAAATAAATATAAAATTAATGTGAAAAGCTCAAAACCAAAATATTCCCATAAAAATACTAAAATGTCAGTTACATTAGTTTGATGGTTTATAAATTTATAAAAATAGATTTTTAATGGTTAAAGTATTTTTATGAAAACTTTTATTACCTGACACACAATTATCGAGTACTTAACATTATTAAATAGCATTTATTAAATATAACTTAATCGACTTTCATTATTACTGTATATTAATTATTGAAGCTTCGCTCAAAGTGGTTTTATTGAAGAAATGATTTATCGTTTCTTTGAAATGCAATACACCCAACAAGAGTATACTATCTGAGAGAAGAAGAATACCTCAAAGTGTGAGGTACTTCCTTTTAAATTTACTTGCAATTAAAGAAGATGATAATTATGCTTAATTTTTAATTTTTTTGTTTTTCTTCTCCTGTAAACACTTATGCGCATAGAAATACTTGTCCAAATGTTTCGATCAATAACTTAGTAGATCCGACGACTAGATGGTATAATATAAAGAGGTAATTTTTAAAAATTTCTCAATAATCCTTCTAAGCACATGCAAAATCTACACTCGAATTGTCAAAAACGTCATCAAAAACATCATAATTTTTATAAATTCTACTTTTGTTTTAGATTCTGAACGATGTGAATAAGCTAGTGTTTTTACAATGATGTTTATATTTTTTTTTTTCTGTAAGCACTTTTTCGTATGGAAATACTTGTTCAAAAGTTTCAATCAGAAACTTTTTGAAACCGAATTTGCCTCCAGATTATACTTTAGTGAAGAAATTTTTTCGAATTTCTCAATTTTTAATTTTTTTTTTTTTTTTCTTATGTTAAACATAGATAGACATTATATTCTGATATCTGCATACCAAAATATCTTGTTTATATGCGAGTTTGCACTGTTGCGAGCGTTGTGTAGTAGCCGACTACATAGTCTATAATATAGTAGTCATACCAACAGATATGTACTGTGAAGTGGTTGTTGAGATGTTGAATGGCGTCTTGTGAGAAAATATCATAACTGAATTATCGACATTTTTTTTTTTTTGGTAAATTATAAAATTGTGAATTTTTATTATATACTCAATTACATATTTTGGTAACAATAAATCCATATATAATATATATGTACATATTTTTAGATTTTAAACACATTTAAATCCGCACCTTTTAAATTCGCAACCTGATCAAGATTGGAACAATAAAGCCCAGCCAAAAAAACCCGAACTTCTTTACCTGGTTAAAACCTTTCATTATTAAAAAAAAAAAAAAACCATTGGAAAATCCCTGCTTTATCTTGGGTAGAATCCACTTTTATTTATTTTTGGTATGAAGTGTGTTTTAAGAATGTCAGCCTTTTTTTATTTCGATGTATTTAGACATTACCAGAAAAAAAGGAAGTTCAATAAAAAATTAAAGAATTGAAAAAATAATAAAAAAATGAACAGTCATAATAATTTACAAGTATAACGCCTCCCCCCTCTAAGAAGTAAAAGCCCCATAGATTATGAAACACTTATCTGCATTATTTTAAATGAATATTTTCTTATTAAAAACATATTTAAACAATAAAAATCAAATCTGTAAATAATAATCTTCTTTGGTTCTGTAAGTGTTGCAGAAAAAACTACTACAAGGAAGCAAAAATTAAAATTAAATTCTAAAGAAAAAATGTTTGAACAAATGTTAAAATGAACGAAAACTATAATAATTGAAACTGTTCAAAAACCAAAAAGAAAGATTTTTAACAATAAATGTTTCTGTTTTAACCCTTTTTTTCTTGCAACTCTACTCTAAAATATTCGTTGATAATTGCATTTAGGGCCTTAACAAAAATGTAAGTACTTTAATCAGCTGTTTATGGCGCATTTACGTGAAAAGTACTCAGTGGATCACAGTAGCGTAGCTGAAGCTCCACTAAAGAGAAGGTAATTTGTAAATTATTGTTAGTCTAAAATATTTTTTTAACATTCTTATAATAGAACGCTTGTTTTCTTTGCCGTCCAAATTTTTGACAATAATCGTGCTTTCTTACATTCAGTCTCCTCAAGCTTGTTAAATAAACCATAGAACCATATCATATTCATAAAATTGATAATATATTACTCGTTTTTGTGTAAAAATTCTTAATCATGATAAAAGTAGAAAAATTTGATAGTACATAATATCTGTTATCTTAAATTTATAAATGAAACAGGAACTTCATAAAAAATAATGTATAATAATTTGTTTAAATCTTGTTACTAAAAAAATCATTGTTGTCAATGATAAATTGAACAAATTTTAACTAATGTTTCTTAATTTCGTTCAAAATAAAATTTTAAATTAAGTATTATTCACTCGTAATAGTTACAAGTATCAAAGTATAAATAGTTACAGCAAAATCGTCTTTTTCTTCTTTTAAAAGTGGCCCTCGGTAGATGAACGTTTATAAATGTATAATATTATATCTCGATGAAAAAAAAACCCAAGGAGGGGCGATCCACTCATTGCCTTCCCCTCAAATACTCCACTGGTGGATCATATTCAAAGGCTTATTACCACGCTGACTTGGTGGTAAGACGTTTTGTAAGATGTGCCATCTTATCAAACCGGACGAAAATCAAGTATTTATCATCAAGTACTCATAATTTAATTGGACTGTGAGTGTCGTTTTTCTATGTTTTAAGGAAATAATGTTGTTCCATAATATTATTGACTGTACTCTATCTAGGTCACGACATCAAATCATGGTTTTAGATCTAGGTTGTTTAATAATTGATTGATTTTGGTTTTCACAGAAAAATAAAACAGTTATTTTTGTATGTAAATAAAATGCATATAAATGCAGCACATTTATTTATATAATATATATGTAGAATGTAGATAATAAGTATTTTTACATCATTTTAAATATCTGGACACATCAAGTACGTTAATCATCAATACTGATTATTTTGGTAATTAATACTGATATCAGGCAACTGTTGACCATAATTTATATAGGTTATATTGTACAACAAACTTCAATGCTTAAGGACGTTATAAAAAAACAAAAAATGTCACCAGGGATCGAAAATATCGGGGCAGGTAAATAAAAAAAATCGAGTATTATTGTAAATATAAAAATAAATTGATTAAATGACAATTTTGGCAAAATCAAGTATAAATGAATGTAATAAAAGAATATTAGAAAATCCAAATAATATTGTTTTTACTGTTTACCAGTAGAAGTAAATAACACGATTCGTATAAAATACATATACCATAAGGACATTATAAATTTATGTTTTATACAATAAACAATACATGTACACCATTATAATATTAACACTTTAAATAGATGATAGCAAATTATAGTGATTTAAAAATAATATTAAATCACAAAGGACGAATCAACAAAAACTTAATATAAATGATCATTATAACATAAGGCCGTATTTAAGATGGCATTTATTTTTTTTTAACAAAGAATTCCCAAAAAAAAATAATGTAATACATAATATAATATTTATATCAGTGATTAAATAGATTATTCCTTTTTTATATATAATAGTTAATAAAATTCCAGGGGGTAAAAAATTTTAAACCCATACATTCCTTCCTTAAATACGGCCTTAATTACTTGTACGCATATAAAATTCTATAAGAGAATCAATATATGAATGACAATATTTTAACCTAAAAAAATGCAAGGGTTTCACCAAAAAAATTATAGGATAAACTTGCAGTCGACATGTCAACTAATTAGAACAATATTGAGAACAATAACGTCAGTCATCAGAAATTGACGAGTTGTGTTTCACTTGAGACATTTTGTCTCGCAAAATATATTGAATTTCGTATGCTATTGTGTTTTCGGCTTAAAAATTTACCGACGGCATTATACATAGAACTTCTGAAATCGTCATTATTCGCGTGTATATGAAAATCACAAAGCAGAACGGTCATTTTTTTTTTTTTTTTTTGATTTGCTGAATATGACTCAATATTCATTAATATTTACACAGCTCGTCAACATCAAAGTTGTAATTATAAAAATTAATTGGTTTTTACAAATCTTATATTGTAAGGATCGTCACATAATTCCGGATACCGTTCGGTGTCTCGGATGTATTCGCCGTCAAAGCCGGTGGCAAAGCCTGATTTTTGTATTTCCTCAATCTCGGCTGCTGACCAATCTTTATTGGTTGGAAGGCCTAATCTTAGAAGATCTCTCTCCCTGTGCCAAGCCTTTCGCATAACCGACGTTTTGGCGTGATGCAGAAGCCGCTGTTTTTCGTGTTCCAGCGTTGTGCCGTATCGTAAATTCATCACCGTATCAGCACAATGTATCCGAACGTCTATCATCTATAAACAAAAATACTTCTGTTATAATATCTATATACATGTCAGTAGTTGAATGATCATCACATTTTTGCTATCAAGTTTTTTCATAATTGGTATAATGATTGAATAGTATAATTCCACACATCATAACCGTGCACCGAATACTCGTGGTGCGGTATGTCCGGTTTTTTTTTTTTTTTTATTTAATATTTGTAAGTATTAAATATATTTTAATAGGAACCATTTCTTCCATAGCTGTTTTTAAATTTTTACATTATTTGTGATTTTCTTTTTTTTAAAAAAAATAACAGTTAAAATTTCGAAATTAAAATAACAATTTATAATCTACAAAGTTTTTGGATGAAACTTTTCGATATATTTTACTACACGAAAAAGTGATAACAGAAGAATAATATAGGCAGGATATAAAATAAAAATCATTATAAAACCAACTACTAGCTTTTTTGCTCCGTTCAGAATTTAAAATTATATTACATTTTGTAATTTTACTTAAAGACCTGGAAATTCTACACAAGCTCGTATTCTCTAACCAAATCTAATATAAATTATTTTCTCGTAATTAATGTTTTTTTTTTTCGAGTGAATTTTTAAATAGGTACCTACTATTTTAAATCTATAAATTCTTGTTTTTTAAATTTTATTATACCTCTATTCACGAAATAATAATTTTAGTGCTTTTTGAGTAATTTATTTTAATAATTTAAATTTTTAACCTTTTAAATTATACACGCCAAATTCATTGTTTTATCATAATCAAAAATGCTCTGATCGGCGGAGTACGATTTCCCGCGTTGTACCTTTTTGTGTATACGATTGCGCGCGAAATTGGATACGACGTTGCCGCTAATGGTTATATATATATAATTAAAGAAATATCATTAAATACGTTAAGTTTATTATCAAGCCGAAATGTCCCCACGTTGCACAGCAAACCGAGATTTTCATTTGCGGAGCGAAGTGGAGTCGACCAAATACCCGGTGAACTAACCTACGCCAGTGGAGTCTATTTTGAAGTGGTGGAATGTATTTACACCAGATACAGATAATATTCTGATCCAATATAAAAGTATGATCTTAAATATAACCAGTTAGTTTTTAGTGTTGGGAAGTTTTTCTGGTATTGGCAATAGATAAGTAATAAATTATCTACTATAATAACGTAGGTACAGATCGCTACAATCCAGAGGGATATTTACCTACATGTTTGACAACGTTGCATAGAAATACAAATAATATAGCGCGCGCAATCATATCGCGCCCGTTCTAATAATTGTATTAGTTTTGCATCTGATTTAATACATTAATAGAGTCTAATTTTATCATTAAATTTAAACTTACTTTTCCAGAATTGTTATCAGATTCTTTTTCATGGAAAGTGGTGTTCATTTGTGAACCAAATCTCTTTAGTTGTGCTTTATCCTCATTAGCATGCCAAATATCTTTTTTAACAAAGTAATAAGCATCTTGTTGTGCGCCATGCATTACTAAGCTGAACGGCAACAAGAACGTGTCGTTGAATACAGATGTAAACACATCTTTGTAAATCGGATTGGCATTTGGAACACTTTGCACGATCACTCGGCCATCAAACGATCTTGAGATATGAATTCCGTTACCAAAGAGAGGTGTTAAAGAGGCACCTGGTTGCATCCCGTGAGCTTTGAGTCCTCTGTCTGAATTCTCTTCTAAGTCATTCATGTAAAATGTCATCCACATTGGGTCAAAGTACTTAGGTAACTCTTTGAACGAATTTATTATTGGATCAGCATGTGTTTTGGATTCCGGGAGAGATGTGAGTTTTTGTTTATTTAACAATTTAGTTAAATGATTAAAATACACAGATGTAATATCCAAAGGTATATTGCCAAGACTTGTTGAAACTGACGGTAATAAGGAAGGAAATGTTGATATGGATTGTGGCATCTGCGGCATGAGTGACTTCAAATCATAGCCGACCAAAGACAACCAATAGTTTTCATCTGAAATGATTTTATTAGTAGATTAGTAAGGCAGAAGTTACAGAGTAACACGCTATATTATAATTTAACGGGAAAATGAAAATAAGTAGTAAAAATATCAAACAAATTACTAAATTGTGAAATGTTCATTATTATCTCCGCGAAATACTGTATCGACATATAAATTCTAGTACAATTAGTTTTTTGAAATTAAAAGAAAAAAATATATAAAATATAATAGTAAAACTATAAATTTTTTCACCCTATTCAGAATCTAAAATAAATAGACACGCGCTAAATGCATACATT
The DNA here is from genome assembly GCA_025469315.1 of Stegophylla sp. TES_Ste_2020. Taxonomy (NCBI): domain Eukaryota; kingdom Metazoa; phylum Arthropoda; class Insecta; order Hemiptera; family Aphididae; genus Stegophylla; species Stegophylla sp. TES_Ste_2020. Next base: position 18,652 of record JAIPRM010003304.1, on the reverse strand, counting down.
TTTTATGAGCATTGAATACATTTGTTACTGCTTTGTTACTATAAAACATAAAATGTTAAAAACTTAAACCGCTTGCATTAAATCAATTTTTTTGTTTTGTCAATTTTGTAATTTTTTTTAAATGAAGGGAGGATTTTAATGAAATTTGAAAAATATCCTTTTTAATATTAGTATTTAGAAAAGAGTAAAAAAACAATTATATATTATCCTTTTTACGCTACTGTTTAATATTAAGAGAGAAAAAATTCTGCAACTTACCTTTAAGATACTGTCGAGTAGGCATTACATTTATTGGATCATTGCCATTAAATCTGTATAAGTGTAATTGTTGTGGCTCTGTTGCTCGAGCTAAAATGCCTTCCCACTGTGGTGACATCCACTGGCCAACTAAGGGGTCATAAACTTTTCCATTGGGCATATGAACTAATGATGTAACCTATTTTTTTAAATAAAATAATATTATTAGTAACCAACATTTTTATTTACAAAAAAATAAAATTATATATTTTATTTTTTCTAATCATTATTGTCAAATTTATGAATTTAAATTTGAATAGTATAAAATATAAAAGAAGAATTAGATATTTAGGGAAAATAGTATCCAGTGAAACCTCTAAATACCGGATACTCTCGGTAGCTGTAATTTTGTCAGTTATTTAGAGGTATCCGCTATTCAGAGGGGAAAAAATTCTCGAAAATAACTCGGAGAAATTAATTCCTACAAAATATGTACAATATTTATAATGAAATTTGAAAAAAAAATATTATTAAAGAATTTTTTTTTTCGCAAGACCGAATAATTTATTGGACGCCTGGTTGATTGGCGTTTTGCTTTACTGTAATAAAGATAAATACAAATTTAGTGATCAAATTCAGCAACACCTATAATACTGCTATAGAATAAAACACAGTGTGGTGAACATTATAACAGTGCAATTGTAGATATATTTAAAAATCTAATAAGAACAATGAAAAAAATTAGGATTCGAAGGATTGTACGAAGGAGCTGAAGTATGTGTACAAACACACATATATTGCTATTCTGGTCGAATTTTTGGTCACTTGGCGATACTATTATTAGGGAATTTAAGAAATGCAAATAAATATTGTTTTACTTAATAGTTTTGTTTCACGAAAATCTTATATTATGTTAAGTGTTCTATCATTCCGAAAATATTAAAAACCACTGGTATAACGTCATAATAATAACTATTAAATAATAAATATAAATTAATAATATGAGATTAAAATAATAAACTTGTCTTGATTTTAAATAAATATAGGGGCTTTTTTCCGTCTATTTATAAAGCATATTTTTTTAAAGTAAATTTGTATCTTATTTGTATTCTCGGATTTAAATTTTTTAAATTTTTATTATTGAATAAATTGTAATATGATGAATTTAATTATTTATTAATACGAAATCTATTTTTTAGTGGTGTTCTAGTGAAATATACCTGATCTAAGAGTCCACCACAAAAATCAATTGGCAAATATATATATGGATTAGAGTCGTAAACGATATGCCCATATGGGGATCTCATCATTTCTCTTATGCCTTCTCCGTATTGATTGAAAATCATAACCGGTGTTCCACAATGGTCAGTTGCAACATAATACTTATGTCTATGTACTTGGGCGTATATTAAAAATCCTCTGTCATCATATGTCAATGACATCAACTTTCCATCTCTTGGACTAAATATGTTACTCACCTGATAAAAGTATAGAATATAAGTAAATAAACATTATATATTATCAATCCTAAAACGAATTTTACTTACTTCATTTGGATTTTTGTGATTAGTATAAAAGAACTGGGTGACATTTCCAAAATTATCTTTTCGTGTACTAAGTCTGTTTAAATGATCATAAAAGTATCGAACGTCAAAACGCCCTCTTTTTATTGCCCTCACCTTTTTTATATGTAAATATTAGTTAGTGTGATTTATTTAATAATATTTTATATAATATAAATTTATTTATTACCAAGAGTCCTTTTGAATTATATTGGAATTTTTCTTCTCTGGCATTTTGTACAACAAGCCCACGATTATTATACCTATAAAGTCCTTCTCCAAACTTTTCTATTCGGTCCATAACACTATGTTCCATTGGAATTTTATTACCCCTAAATTAGAAAAAATATAATCAAGTTTTAAAATAAAGTCTAACATAATATATGTATCATAAATCTAATATTTATCAAGTCAATTAATATAATAATTTTTTCTTGTTTTTAAATATTAAATTATTATAAGGTAGAAAATAACCTGTAAGTCATAGCTAGCATATTTCCATTTTGATCGTATTTAAAATCCCAAGGCTCCTGTGCCTCCACAGACATCAATTGCCCATCAGCATCAAACGTGTAGTTCTTAACAATTGTATAAGTGTTTACACCTACGTTGTGCGTGTATGTACGCGATTGAATAATTCTACTATCCAAATTGTACATAAATTCCATACGGAAAACTTCCATCTGATGTATTACAACAGACATGTGAGTTACTTGGAAATAATCATTTGTTATTCGATTGAATATAGCAGTCCCGTCAGAGAGTCTTGTTATATTTCCATTTTTACTCAACTGTGTAAAAATAAATATTGAAATATATGAAATTATTGAATCATTTTATAAATATACTGTATTAATCCTTACCTCAAACTGACCCAACAGCTGTTTGCTGCCTGTAATTGGGTTGTATTCTATATGGTATTCTTGTAAACTTTGTCCGCCTATGCGACCTTCAATCAAAACTACCCTGAAATTACTGTCATATTCATAGGTAATTTTTGCATTGCTTAGACCAGTTTTAGGACCATAATCGATTCTCTCTTCGATCAACAACCCATCGTTATACTGATAATCCCATCGATATTCAAAATCAGTTTCAATATTCAATACTTGACTAGGCAATTGCGTATTTGGATAGTACTTGACCTTTGTTATACCATCTCCGTGCACAACCTATGAATTATATGGTTTACAATTAATTTATACCTATCGAATGTGTATTGTATTTTGATAACTTACCTGAGATAATTGTCCAGAACTACGATATCTGTACAAAACTCGAGCTCCATCTCCAGGATATACCGTTTGAAGTAACGCGCCAGTGTAACTATAATGTTGTAAGTATGCTCTAGTCGAGCCTGGTGGAGTATAAGTGTAACGTATGAATCCTAAGGATGTTTGAGATGAAAATGAGTGTTTAGTTCCAGAAGGCAATACAATATTTTTTAATCCACCAGATTCATCATACAAGTAACCAAACTTTCGATTAGTAGGAAGTTCGATTTCAGATATCTATAAACATTTATAAAATATAAAATTTTATTATTACATTTCAGTAAATATATTTTATAGTTTGAAATATTAAAATGCTTTTAAAATAATTATAAAGTGAAGGTATTTTATAAATTAATTTGATAATTCCAGAAAATATAATAATAAATAATAAATAATCATAATACTTGCCTTATTCCAACTATTATAAGTATATTTTATAGCACCTCTGTGGCTCAATAACTTTTCTACACATAAACCGTGATGAGTATACTTATACTGCTCGTATATTGCACCCCAGCTCCATGATTCCAATCGATTAAATCTAAATTTATAATTTTATGTATTTATTTCATTTATAACATTTTATTATTATTATTATTATTTTTTTACTTACCTGTCATATGTTATATTAACACTATGTTTTGATTGACCAATCGTCCATGATAGAGGTAAACCACTCATGCTATACCCAATGCTAAGCAACGAAGTGGACGGCTTATCACTACTATAAATCGTCTCAACTCTTGTATACTGGTTATAATCAATTATTAGGATGGTACTATTGTTTATCTAAACAAAAATTAACATACATTAAATGTCATAATTTTATGAAAAATTAGAAATATTTACTGTTAATTTTCTTCTGATGATAAATTTGGTTGAGCCAGCATCACCGACAAGGGAATAAGTCCATAACACAGTATTCGACAAAGTACCTCTAGATGATACTTGTCTATTAAAAACTGGTAACATTTCAGCTTCCACTGGCAAAGACAATTCTAATATGGGATGTTTAGATTCTGCAAAACATTGCACTATTTCTCCAGATCTGTAGCGGAACATAAATGAACCGTTTTTGAAACTAATTGCTTCGCTTATAGCAGATGCACCTAAAAGTATACACATGCAATGACAGAATTTTTCAACTTAACAAATTATAATTTAGAAATACTTACTGTTTTTCACTACAAGCTTTTTATAATCATTTCCCTCCATTTTAATGGTTATGTGATCTCTGCGTCCATCTAATGATATCATACTGGTGGGATTATGCAACGGTGTAAGTATATTAACTTCAAAACCATCATCTTCCATTGATATATGAGATGAAAGTTCAAAAACTTCTCCCGTGGGAAGTACAACATCAACAAGGCGTCCCAACTTATCATAATTGTAAATAAACAGTGATCCTCCCTGCTTAACAGAAAAAAAAAATATATATATATAAAACATAAAATATCAGGTTACAACATAACTTTAAATTATTACAGTAGGTACTAGAATTGGGATACGCCCTGATTTGGCGAGATATTCACGATATTTAATATGCTCTCTTCGTGTCCCGTATCGATTCTTAGCGGAAAACGATTGTTACGATTTGTATGAATTTTTTTTTGTCCCGTGTCCAGTCTTATAAGCGAGCGGGACCAGGAAGTCCCAATTTTTTTACAACCACTTTTAGCAAAATACTTATAGCATTTAAAATTAGAACAGTATTGATATAGTTTAAATTTTTATAAATACTCTCTAAACGGTCAGCTATCTTTAGTTTGATTAATAAATTCGTATTTAAATTTTGTTGAAATATTATATATATTATTTTGCTTTATTAGAGATACCTAATCTATCCATAGTTTATTTGTTGTTATTTTTTTTTTTTTAAGTCCGGAATCCCGTTTTATAATAAATACGTCAATATCCCAATTACCCAATTTCTTTACAATATTAAATTTCAAAAAGTTACGTTAAGTTATATCCGTGAGTTAAAAAAAAGAAATCCCAATTCAAGTAGTTACTAGATAGGTACATTGATTTAAAATAGATACACGTTTTAGTCTATTTAATTCGTCACGCATTTAAAATATAATAAATTATAAATTACTTTAAGTTGCCAAATACCAATAATAAATCCACAAGTAATTAAAATAGATTTATAATTAAATATGATATTTTATGAATTCGCAATACCATCGTGGAATTATTATTTTTTATTTCTATGGTTTACTTTAAAGTTAAATCTATCTAATAAATTGATATAAAACCAGGCAGAAAAAAAGATATTTAAATTAAAATAAAATATAAACGTTACTTTAAATATAATTATTTCCTTTGCAATTCCGAACAGTTTTAGTTAATAAAAATCATCTGTTAGTACTAGTGAAAAGTTTCGATTTATAAATGAGTTGTTTGTTATATAATGTTATTAGGTAAATCATACATTACATTAAGCAATTACTATATACAATATATACAATATATATTATACAACTACACATACTTCTGCAGTAGAATCGGAACGACTTGTTAGAAGTCCAGTGCTGCTATCGTAAATAAATGTTATTTCTGATCGACCTTTTTCTGAAAACTTGACGAGGTTTCCCGCACCAGATATCACAAGTTCTGATTTATAGTCTTGTGAATTTTCTATAGCACTCACCTTAAAAATATACACAAGTTTTTTTTAATTATTTTATAGAAATTAAATTAAATCACTTAACGATACTCACCACATTACTGTAATCTCTCAAAAATACCATTTTATTTCCCGAGCTATCAGTCACAGTCGATAATTTTCCAAAGCTTGTATTTTTCGAGTATAAGAATGTATACCGTACTTTACCAGTCATCAAATCATGAGTAGCAGTATGCTGCCCATATCTATTGAAAATATAAATTTCTCCGGTTGCTGGATATGGTATTTGGAACTCGCCATTCAGATCATGTGATGGTAAATACGGTTTTAGAGCAAGAATGTGGAGATTTCCCTAAATACATTATTAATTTATTAATTTATTCTTTATTTATATTGAGTAAAAAAAAAACAACACACTTGATCTGCAATGTTAAGTACTCCATCTGGGGATGCTACTATAGCTGAAATCGACGTAAATTTAGCAGTAATTGAAAGTAGATGTTCTCGTGATCCATTTTGACACTGACAAGTAGCGTTAGAACTGTCACAGTCACATTGCCTACAAATATGACAAGAATGGTTAATTTTATTTCTTTTACTTTAATTTACCGACATGCAGTAGAACTTCTAGGGGCGAATTCCCTACTGGTTGGGAACCGCTGTAGTAGTGCAATATTATTGTCTGTTTTATATTAAGTTAAAAATGGCTTAGTTATTTTAAATAAAATGATTAAAATGTAAATCTAATTATAACTATACATGATTAAACTTGAAAACAATTTTCCATCCTAAAAACAATAAATTTTATATATTAACGAAAATAAACCATCTATTTTCGTGTACCTATATTAACAGTCATTTGAACGATGATTATAAATTTAAACACTGGTAAAAAATTATTCATGAAGCTGATTTGTGCAAATATTTTGAATAAGGACAAAAATGCATTAAAAATAAACATGCAAAGTATATAAGAAATTATAGAGTGTTATTTAAAATGTAAAAAGTTTAAACTGAAAAATCGATGTTTACAAGGATAAAATTAGTTTCGTGATTCTAAAATGGAACGTTTTTTTTAAAAAAAGGTGCTGAATAACTCTTTAGATTATTTAGAAAAGAACAGAGATAAATCTAAATATCTATAATCATCCTAAAAGAGATCAAATTATTTTAAACTACTTTTTATACTGTGCATTGTTTCTGTTGATGAGTGCAAATTTCAAGTTTCTAGTCGTATAAGTTTTGTTGTGATGACTGTAATAACTAAAATCAGTTTAATGTAATACCATATTTTACTGTTTTTATTACTTCTAGTTGTTTTTCCTAATTTTTAGAAAAACTGTTGTAAATTTCGAAAAACTGTTTTTTTAAACTAGGAAGGTACCAATTGCCATTTGAATTCTCTATCGGAAAATTTCGATTAACGTAATGATCCAAGCAACTATTATAAAAAGTCTTTCAATAGAAAAAAAAATATCGTATTTGTATATCATTGCAAAAACACTAGCTTCTTTAGTTTTCACTCTACTCAGAATCTAAAATCAATATAAAATGTATTATTATGAAGTAGTGTCAATATATATTTAGGAAGTTTTTTTGCTTCTTCACTCAACTTATCTTAACATAGAATTTCAATAATTTTTGAAATATTGGTGCTATAATAAAAATGTAAAATTTTCAACAAAAATTAATTTTTTTGTAATACAATTTTATGGATAATATATATTTTTTTTTAAAGTTTTCTCTTTCATCAATATATATACATATATACATATTTTATTTATTTATTTATTTGTTTTTCTTTTTATTTATTATACAAGTTATATTTGTAATAAGAGGTTTTACAACAGGTTGGTAATTAATTTCTACGATAAGATTGAATTATATTTACTTTTGAGGATTTTGGGTTTGCTGATATCCAGCAAAATGTGATATGTATCCAGCAGAATTGACTACCTTGATAGTATTAACTTTTCGAGAATCACTTTGAGCTATATATAAATCACCGTACGGACTGAAAGTTATGCCCAAAATTGTACCCAAAGCTGTCTGAGTTGCTTTGGATGACTCAGTCATTACTTCTTGATTTTCATGTATTGTTGAATCTTTACCACTTTTGTCTACATCATTACCCGAGTAACAGTGTAGAGGCGATCCTGCTACGATTTTGACACGATGATCTTTAGTCACTTTTAAAACTACTCTATCATCTATGATATGTAAACTTTCGTCCAAAGGGTTCAATGCTAAATTTGTAGGCCACTGAAGTTGCACCTGTTTAAATTGAATAATAAAAAAGTTGTCTTTATTAAAATCTAATAAGTTACACATACTTGTGAAGTTGGTACAGCAGTTTTACAAGGCATCGGTTGCCAAATATTGTTATGTTTATGGTGACCAATTAATGTATGAATAATTCCATGTCGACTGATCACTCTAATATTAGTGCCATCAGCTAAATACATGGTTCCGTCAGAAGATATTGCTATACCTAAAAAAATTGTTTCATAAAAAAATGTATTACTTTAAAACTATAAAAATTTCAATACAAATAATAATTTAACAAATAATTATCTAATTTAGACGTTATTCACAAAATTGTATAAATAGTTTACAGGTACTACTTTATTAACTGCAGTTTCTATAACGCTATAAAAACTAAATACATGTACATTAGTCTTTCAACTATATGCTTAGATATTTCATAATTACTATTTTTATTTACAGACCTTTAGGATTCGACAGTTTTGCATTGATCGCTGGCCCTCCATCACCACAACTACTTTGATCACCTGGTATACACCGTTCTCCTGAACCAACATAAACTTCATAGTTTGTAGTAGGATCCGCTACTGAGTTTGTTGTTGACACACGGATTATTTGATGTTTTTCAGGATCAGATACATACAAATGTCCATCGGTTGGAGACAAGCACAAATAGTATTGATACGACACTTGTGTTGCACTAAAACAATATTGTACACATATAATATCAAACGTTTTAAGTAGGTATCTATAGGCTATAGTTGTTTAAAAGTTACCTAAGTTGTAATATTGTATAAACATTCCCTTCTGGTGTAAGTTTTCGTATAAGATTGAAATCTCCTACGTAAAGACTACCATCAGGACCACTAGCTAAAGCTAAAGGTGATAACAGTCGTGTATCTTTGGCGATTCCATTACAGTCTTTACAGTTTAATGGCCTTTGCATGCCTGTACCAGTTACAACATGTAACGTGTGAGGATACTGATGTTTGAAGTACAATATAGAACCATCTCCTTTTTGTAATATTCCTAAAATTAGAATTTTTTTATGTACAATTTTTCTGGATTTAAAAATTTTAAATAAATTTGTTAGCTAATAACTACTGTAAGTATAGGTATGTAAGTATATGAGAATATGACTTTTACATAACATAATATCTTCTATATTTTATTCAGATTATAGTTTACCTTCGTGGAAGTTATAATGGTGATGAACATCTAAACTCCATCCACCTATATCTGATATATCTACATCAAAACCTTGTAAAACAGCCATTTGTACCTCCCAAACGATTTGATTACAACTCTTATACTCATAACCAATAGAAACTTTTGCTTTTGCGATTCCATAAACCTGTACGTATTGTCAGAATAAGAATTAACTTAAAAATAATTCATTATAAATATACTCGTAAATAGGTGTGGATTAAAAATTTTAAAAATATTATACAATAAAAAACTAACTTTTTGTTTGTATACATTTCGCTTGTCCCACGTGAACGTGTATTTCAAATTAGGATCTGCTTCAAGTTTGTGGTTATAAATTGAACCTTCGATTTCAACTGAGATGTGAACAACTTTTAACTGAGGTGATATATCAGATTGAGTGAGATGAATAATTAAATACGAGTAATAACCAATTGCCCAGCTGCTTCTGTATATTAAATTCAGATTTGAACCAGGAATACCAATACTTTCTTGAAGTAACTATAAATAAAATTATTTTTCTTATTCCTCATAATTTAAGCACTATCATCATTATCCTTATGATTATGTCTACCAAAAGTAAATTAAAATCAGATACTCCTTCAAAAGTTTATAACTTTTATTCTTTAATACATGAGTTTTTTTTAATCTACCTAGTTAACATGGATAGTGATTTAAGTGATCAAAATAGGGTATTCCATACGTGAATATGTTTAAAGATTATACTTATGGTATTAAAATTTTAATAAAATCATAGATTCATATTTGTGTCCAATATGCAATATGCATTATATTCAATTTAATTATAATAACAGTCATAATTTATAAGTTTGAAAATGTATACTCCAATAATTTAAAAATGTATAGTTTAATCATATAAGGTATTTTAATATGTTTTTGTTAAAACTTAGTTAACATATTTATCTGTTGTATGATGTTAATAAAAATTCAAAGTAAAATTATTTTACTCTTCATTAAATGTATGAATAATTCAGTAAAAACAACTCCAGAGTTATTGAAATCAAACAGAGTACCTAATATATAATACTAACTTATAAAACTTAACATTTTTCTTCATACAACTTTACCTGAGTCTCTGCAAAAATAACACTTTTGCCAGGCATGCCTCCTATTTTCTCTGGCAGCCATGTAGATATAATTTGTGGACTTTCTTTGTGATCAACGCATGGTGTTATGTTGTATGAGCTCTGCTCAAATAAACCTGTTCACATAGTTAATATTATGTAAAAACATAAAACATATCATACAACATTTTAACAAAGCCTACCATTAGTATCTAATGTGGATTCTTTATAAGAATCCATCTCTTCGTTTAGGGTCATTTGTATGGGTGGTAACGATACGATCTGGTTCCAGGGTACATACAGCGTTTTGGTTTGCGGCCTAAATGGACTACGTTGGAACTGAAGTGTAACTGCTTCACCACCGTTAACCATTACGTCAAACCTAAGTACATACAAGGATGATAAATAAGAATAGCTAATAATATGTACTGTTTATATTTACCATCCTCCAGCTCTAGTCAGTGTAAATCCAAATCTTGAGTCTCGGTCTACAGAGACTCGAATGCCTATAATGCCCAGTCCTTGTGGTGACAGCACTTGACCCCGTACTACAGACACGCGTCTAAAGAAAAACATTGTAAATTCATGTAATTTCTATACCAAACAGTCAGAGTAAAATATAAGTACCTAATTGTTTTCTAAAATTGAAACAGAAGATTATTTATGAATATTAAAGTTTTAAGGTGTTATATTTAACTATTTTTAATTATGTACGTGATTAAATAAATCGACATAAATATTAGATTATTTAGAAATTTAATACAATTTATTAAAAATCACTAATGTTGGTATTTTATAAATAATTTAAATTGAGTATGTTATTTACGTGTAAAACATTACTAAATAAAATGAAAGTTAATTACAACATATTTATACAAAAACAATTTATAAGATTTAATTAAATATGTCTATTAAAATACAATATTGTTTATAACAATAAATTATTAGATATTGCAAACAATATATTTTTATTTATAGTATTTTTAATTAAATGTGAACGTATGTAATATATATATATATTTAACAAACTTAATATTTTTTCCTCTTTAATATTATAAATTAAATTCTCGATTCGGAAATCGGTTTACATCTACTTTTACGAATATGATTATATTATACTATGTTTTAATTGATATTAAATGAATATCTTTAAATAGTTAAATGTTAGATAAAAACTTATTTAACTACTCATTTTAAATAATAAGTTGGTTAAAATCGATATTTCTTTTAAATTTTAAATTTCAAATGAAATGTAGGAATTACTATAATGTTTTTAGAAAATATTTTGTTTATATTAAAAAAAAAATAAAAAATTTCAAGCAGCATTTCAGTAAATTAAATATTGAAAACGTTTTGAAAAATTTAAGATAGCTGAGGAAAGTCATATTAATATGTTGATCGTCTTTTAAACCATTTAAATTTTTATTCTTTATAAAATTAATATTTTATTAATATATTGTTTAAGTAGTGCAAATATATTTATTCAGTTTATTAAATTATGTAATATTTCTTTAAAATAATTTCTCGAAAATAGTGCAATGAGAATATTTAAGTTGATACAATAAGAAAAAAATAATTTAATTAAATACAGAAACAGTTTATATAACAAAAGTAATTTTTTTTAATAAACTAAAAATTTTTGGAAAACACAAAGACGCCACAATAACAAGCAACACGTACAGGCGCTGAAAATACGTCGATTTATTTCCAATTCGGCTTTTGGCTTTTTATAACAGTTTTGATAATAGATTACAAATCGATACAAGTTAAAATGAATATTTCTAATGACGAGTGCGATTTTCTGTTTGTTGCATGAACATATGGCAAGCGAATCCATACATTCAACATATTATATATAATATATTGCAACTGTAGTTAATAGTTATGCAATATAATATACCTACAATATTACCAATATATAAAGTATAGAATTAGAATTACGTTATTAGATATTAAATTATATTTATATACCGATTTATAATGTTTTAATATGTATTTAATCAATGGTTATTTAAACTGTTTAAAAATTACATTTATAACACAACAGTATTTAAAATACTGTAAGATTCACATTCATACACCCGCATGCAAGAAGCAGTAAAAAAAGCATATAAAAATAAGACAGACACAAGCGAGGTGTTAAGGTATGGCGTGTGTTAGTCAAAATGTAGTGCAGTTTTAGTATTTTTAAAAGAAAAATTATTTTGCTAAAGAAAAGGGACATTTCACATGCCAACAAAATTTTATGTTATTTTTAGCAAAAATTTTTAATTAAAATATGGTGAAAAATATCGCTGTAGCGTAGCACAATTGGAAATTTTCATTTGGATCTTTTTGACCACTGTACGCAGAGTTATATGAAAATTATTTAACTGATTAAAATATAAAAATATCATACTAATCTACAAACAAATTAATTCAAAACTAATTACTATCCAACATAACTTAAAATAAAATATGCTTAATGTATGATAGTCATTTTGCGAAATGGTCAACTCTCAAATTAATTTACAATTCGCGAAGTATTGTAAATAAATTTAATATTGTTTAATCAAAATAATTGTTAAGTAAATACATTAAAAATGTACAATATTATTCACAGTTATAAAATACGAAATCATAATTTTCAAGAAATTTTTGGGAGCTGCCTATACTACGCGTTAAACTATTGTTTAGTTTAAAAGTTTAAGGCAGCAGCATGGTATATTAATTAATTCATAATTTATCACGTACAATTTTAATTTTACAATAGTAAATAAAAAAAAAAAAATATATATATATATATATAACTCTGATAAAATATACAGTGAGTATTAAAATATAAATATGAAAATTATGTTGGTATAAATATTAAATGATAATTAAAATAAAAATAATAATAATAATAATAATAATATTGCTTAGTATCGATTCATCGATTAAAAAAATCGTGTATTTATATTTAATTAAAATAAATAAATAACTTATAAACAAAATATTATATCAGTGCTAAAATATTTGCTTCTAATGCCTATGCTAATTACTACTGGACGACACATAGAGACACATATGACACAAATCAAAGTTTTAGATACCTGTATACTGTAAACATATCGCAAGAGCATCAGCTGAAGTTATCTGTAGTTATTATGCTAATCAAAATGTGTATAGCATAAAAACAAATTTATACAATTCTGATCAGCAGTATGCTTTGATTGTATTTTAATAAAATAGTAAAATACGTTAAAATTCTGCAGGTGGAGTTTTACTATAATTATTTATAATTTTTTTTTTTTAACCTTTTTTTATCCTTTAAACGACATCGACATTGCCTATATGGATTCCCATGCTGTTACCTTATGCTTTTATTTAATCTCAAATGTTCAACTGTTCAACAAAGTTCATAATATTGATGTATAAGGGGGTAGGATGTATGTTATTATAGGCAACAAATATCTACTCATTCTTGATGAAGTTACAAAAATAAAAATAAATATTACAATAATCTGGGTTAAAAATTTCGCAAACAACAAATTATAAAATTATTATATATTATTATAATCAATTATTCATTTCATAAATTATTTACCAAAATGAGAACAAAATGATGAGCAATCTGACTATGTGCTGTCAGAAAAACCAAATACAAGCTTTATGAAATATTAAAAAACCAAAAACAAAATTACAATTTATAATTTGTAAACTTACCCAGGTGTAAAGGAGTTCCAAAATTCACTATGGTACATATTCGTTTCGAAGTGTACGAGGACGGACAATAGAAAAAAAAGAGAAAGAAAAGAGAAGGAATATTACCAAAAAACTATTTTAATATATATAAATAGATTTATAAAAAAACCTTAATGTCTAACTCTTGTGATATTAAACATCTTAAACAAATCAAATATAGAAATGTTATAAAACATTTAATTAGCCCAGCTTGTGTTCGCGATTTTTAATTTATTCAAATACAAAGGTATGGCGGAGTTCGTTGGTATATTGTTGATAATAGGTACAATTTTATTATATGATATTGTTTCCTAATAAAATACTTAAATCATCAGTCAATGTAACGAATGAAATTTCTAATTATTAGATTTGTTTAAGATGCCTAAAGAATAATCTTATATGATATTATAGAAAGTTCGTCAAATAATTTATACCTATAAAATTTGTGTTGCGTGTTTCAGTTTCATTTTCTATTGTGATAATTTAAACTTAACAACTGTCTAATCTAACCTAACCGCCTTAACAAAGTATTTTTTTTTATTTGCTCCATTTTGTATTGAAAATAAGGTTTGATGACCAAAACGAACTCCACCTGCATTTTGAAAAGTCTCGTAATGCATGTTTTTATTATGTCGATCTTGATGTTATCAAGCTTGTCGTTTCACAATAACGTAATTAAGTATAAACGTGATATTGTAAAATATACGTATATATACATAATATATTTATTTATATATATACATATATATATATTTTTTTTTTTTTGCCGAAAGCCAAGCCTTTTGGAACATTTTTATTCAGATCAGGGTACTACACAGGCAGCTACTTATTACAAATAAAGTAAGAAATGAGTCACAAGTATTTTTTTTTCGAGACGTACACAATGGAATTTTGACATATCTATGTAATAAAAGCATTAACACACACAACACAGTGTTGAAAATAAAAAATAGTAAAACAAGTAAAATAACAATAAAATAAAAAGATAGTAAAATCTTATTCAACCCCATACACCTAAACATATTATAATTGCATCAAAATTATTTAATATTTCATAGTAACGAAATGAAAATAAAAGTACAGCAAAACAAATATAATTGAGAAGAAATTTTACAATATTGTTTTGCTGTAACTGAATATCTCGCAGTGCTTAAAATATTCAATATAATTAATATATTAAAACAATATTTATTTTTAAACTTAAAGGAACTTCATAAATGCTAATAGATATGAATTAAATATCTGTAATGATGTATTCTAAATATTAGTAGGTATTTTATTTTGGTTTGATTTTTTAATAAGCTATCAAATTTTGAAATAAGAGTAAAATAAAAATAATCTTTTAATGTAAATCTGTAGATAAAATTTATTTTTTATTTCCATAAATTCCATATTTTTTCAGTTTATCAACACTGAAATACCTATCTGATTATTTACAATAACATCAATGATAAATATAGGCACATTGTACTTCTAATAGTACTTACAATTTTTATGAGATCAAGTTAAAAATTATTGCCACAAGAATCGTTAATTATATGGTTTCTAACTTCGTGATTGAAAAATATTTATGTATTTATATATGAATAGGTGTATTGAAGTAACTAGACACTTACCTTTCGCTATATTCGTCCATATGTGCATAACTTTGGACACTGTGTTCTTCTACTAAAAATTTCACTCTTTGATAAAATGAAGCTGTAACTGACGGTGGCTGTTTCCTCAATAACACATCAAGAGGATCATTGGAAGCTAAACACATTATGTTATCAGCACAAGAAGGAGAATTACAGCATTCAGTATCAGAACAATCAGTCATGCCATCTAAAAAATTCGATGACAAAATAATAATATTATGTATTATTAAATAATATTTATAGGAAATAATATTGAACATAAATAATTTCAATGAAAAATGTAGTTTTAAAACATTACATATTTATTACACTACATTATTTATTTGGTAATTAAACATTTCTATAGTATAGTTAAGTCTCATTAAAAAAAAATTATAGATCAATACATAGACTGGAATCGAACCGAAAAAACTTTTTCTGGAACCCAAGAATCATTAAGAAATTAAAAACCAAAACTTTATTGATAAAATAATTGGGAACCGAAACCAGAACCCTTGAAAAAAAAAATTTAAAACTGGAACCGTAAAAAACTAAAGGTACCAGTCTCTGGAAACTAATACTTTAATGCAGACTTATGGAAAAATTATAGGAGATTTAAAAAAATCAATGATACAGTTAAAATATCTCTTATTGATATCTTATGTTCAATAATAATAAACTGTTTTTTTATTTTACCTTGATCATTATCAATTTCATCATCACAATCCATTTCCAAGCGAACTGAACAGTTTTGTCCTTCCCATCCTTCATTACACTCACAATTATACATTCCATTGGTAATAACACAGTTTCCATGATTACCACATCCATTCTCGCAACCCTCTGAATAAAAATTACATACAAGTATAATTAAGTTCCAAACTTTTACAATATAATTAGTGGTTTGGAGCAGTGCTTGAATTGGAAAAAAATTAGAAGAGGGACGCATAAGTCTAAAAAAATAATAGCATTTCTGAAAATTGAAATATCTCATGTACCAGTGGGGTGATTTTTGAGAAATTAATAGGGTTACGCGAAAATATTTAAAAATAGATGGGGTAGTCCGTCCCCCCGCATCCTCCTCTAATTCAAGCATTGATTTGGAATAGTGTTTTATCTACTGATTCTACTGTATTACTTATATTAATTAATAATTAACTTCAGTAGTTGATTCTAGATATTTTAATCTAACAATTTTTTAATCTGCACAGCATAATTGTTGATACTTTAAATAGGTACTATTTAATAAATTTAAATCTTTCATCAATCATAATATTTCTAATAATTCAAAAAAAGTCAAAATATATTTTGCTTTGAAATATTACATAATTATAAATTACGTTTTGTATTTAAGTTAGTTAGAAACTTTAACATTAAGTTCAGAAAAATGACAACTATCTATATTTCTACAAATAAACAGTATACAGTATATTTTATCGAATATCTAGTTCAAAAAATGTAATTAATACAATATTTAAAAACAGTGGCGGTTCATGCCACTGTTTTGGTACACGAGAGCACGTGAACCACCCAAAAATATTTATAAAAAAAAAAAAATGTTAGATTTGTGTAGTTTTTATTTAGTTATTATACACACAGTTGGTAATTTAAAAATAGTTTATTAAAGGAAGAAAACATTTTTTCATTGAAAAGCTTGTCTTTTAACGATTAGATTACGCGCGTTGTACAAACTTGTTGTGTACCGGGCGGCCATACTAATATCATTTACAAGTTCTCACACGTTGCCCGATAACATGTGTTTTTTCAATCAATTTGTGCACCAAATCTGTATTTATCGTGCTACAACGTCATTAATTTGTTCATTTATGCATCTTAAAATGTGTATATATCAATTTATAGAAAATTCTGAGTAAATACCATAGGTAGTCGAATACCGAAGTAATTACACATTTTTTTTTTCGTATCTATGTTTTACCATTTGAATATTTTCAAAAATAAATAAAAGTACATTAATTTTACTGTGTGAAAAAAATTGTTTCTAACACATATCATAACACTTTTGTGTACTACGTTTGGCAAATCCAACAAGCCACCATAGTTTAAAAGAATTAAAACTAAAAAAAGGATGAATTGGTTATTTTAATGAATCGATAAATCATTTCGTCAATACAACGATTCTGAGCGGAGTTTTAGATAATATTCAATGGTAAATAATAATTGCCAGTATGTTTAACAATTATTATTTATTAACAGAATAATCCATGTCCAATTCAGTATTCATGTAAATGATCAAATTTGTGTAATAAATTACTTACGTAATAATAAGTACTTATTATCACCAAGTGATCGAAATTTGACCAGAATCACAATAAAAATTCATTTTTGTGTTATTGTACACTGATCTTGCATATTAAGAAGCTGATATATATGTTACGGTAAAAGTACGAATACCGGTGAATCCTAGGATTTACCGGTAAATCCTAGGTTTTACCTACTGCTCTCGGTAAATGTCCGAATTTCGGACATTTACCAATTGTTTTCGGTAAAACCTAGGATATACAAAATAGTTTAGTCAAACCCCGAATGATTTTTGTAGTTCGGAATTTTACAAACAAGGTTTGGTAAATCTTAGGCTAAACAGCCAGTGTTAGTAAAAGTCCGAAATTTAATTTTTTTTTTTTTTTTACCAATTGTGTGATATTAATTATTACTAAATATTAGCACGACTGACTTTGGGCATTTATTTTCGACTCTAATATGAATCATGATGAATCTAGTTGATCTTAGTATGTGATAAAAGTTTTTCATACCTAATACACTGTGTTGTGTTGTACACACAATTTATTTTGTTTTCAATTGTGTTTTCATTTTAAGGTATAGAACAGATTCAATAGTAGATTTATTTAATACATTTAAATCCAGGCATATTGGAAATAATTTTACGAGCCGTATTCGTTTAACTATTGTCACGTGTATTATAATTGTGTAAATATGTCGCTTAAAATACTACTTAATGACATTTAAAAAAATATTGTCGAATCAAAAAATGAAAAACTTTTGTAAATATGTAATGATGATAAAAATTTGTGTCAAGATAATATAAAATTTG
>JAIPRM010003303.1:0-26569 GCA_025469315.1 Stegophylla sp. TES_Ste_2020 | reverse complement strand
AATGACCTCTCTAAAGTACAATCTAGAGGCGAATCCGGTTTCAAAAAGTTATTGATCGAAACTTTTGGACAAGTATTTCTATACGAAAAAGTGTTAACAGAAAAAAAAAAAAAAATAAATAAATAAATAAACATCATTGTAAAAACACTAGCTTCTTCACTTTGTTCAGAATCTAAAAAAAAAAATGTATCTCTTACTATATAAAATTCGAAATAATATAAAACGTGAGGTAAAGCTAGTGTTTTTACAATGATGTCTATTTTTATTATTATTATGTGTAAACGTTTTCGCACACAAATATTTGTCCAAAAGTTTCAACCAGTTTCAATTTTTGAAACCGTATTTGCCCCTAAGTGGTAACTTCATAAGTATTTCAGAGTTCGAGAAAAACTACCCGAAATTTGACAAAAAGCAGAGCTAAGAAAAGTACAGACGAGGAAGCCGGACGTCATACTTTACACCACGGGTATTCTTCGCTCCTCGGGACAAATACTCTTGGTGGACGTGTTAAAAATGACTATACAATTATTGTTCTCAACATACTTCACTCTGAATCGTATCATTGAAGAAATGATTTGTGGTTTCTTTAAAATTCAACAAACCCACCAAGAGTATTACCTAACCCGAGGAATTAAAAACTTTCTTGTATGTACTTTACTTTACTTATCTTTGCTTTACACTTCACTTTTAGGTTTTGAATGGAGCGAAGAAGCTTATGATTTTACAAAGATGTTTATTTTTCCCCCTCTCTTTTGAAAAAATACTTTTTCGTATAGATATACTTGTCCAAAAGTTTCAATCACTAATTCTATAGATCTAAAATCACACTCGGCTGGTACTTTAAACAGGTTATTTTTCAAATTTTTCAATACTTTTTCCAAAAACAAGAAAATTCTGTTGAAAAATTGACGAGAAACGATAAAATAAGCTATTACCGGAATTCTCATAAAATTGAACTTGAACACTTTATAAAATTTTCAAAAGCATTTGATCAATTTTGAGTTAAGTATAGCTTTTTAAAAATATTAGAAATTTCTCAATTTTCGTTAGTTTTTATGTAATGAAATTTTTAGTTCTTGATATTAAGACTCCACATTTTAAGATGATCTCACACACATATATATATTTGTAATTGATTGGAAAAATCTTGAATATCATATGTTAACTTTTTCTCTATAACCACTTTATATTATTTTTGCAAAACATCCGAACTCTAGTAATTTCAATAAAAATGATAGGAAATTAATTGTATTATTGGTAAAAAAGAAAAAAGATTAAATTTAATGGTTCTGAACGGAGTTTCAGTCATACACAACACTCATAAAATTGTCTGTTTTTTATATAAAAAACAAAACAAAAAAAAAAAAAAAACAAAAACAAATAACAATGAAGGTATAATATAAAACACTGTGAACGGGAAAAAGATAATTTAGATGAGAAAAAAGTGTTTCTTTCACTAAAATATTTTTGACACTATTGTTCATCAACATTTAAACTTTCATAAAGTTTAAAAATTTTCATGTTTCTTTGTCAAATAATGGGTAGTTATTCCCAAAATTTTGGAAAGGCTATTGAGAATTTCGATTGAGACCTCTTTAAAGTACCATATAGAGTCGAATTCTGATTTAAAATGTTATAGTATGAAATTATTAAGCAAATATTTCCATACGAAAAAGAGTTCGTAAAAAAAGAAGAAATAATCATTGAAAAATAATTATCGTTGTTATACCATTAGTTTCTTCACTAAATTCAGAATCAAAAAAAAAAAAAAAAAAGACATACAGAATTTGATGATCTCAGAAGACGTGGGACACCCTGTATACTTGAATGTATATTATATTTTATGTGAGAGACTATTCGAAATTCATAATATTCGACGCCAAAAAAAAAAAAAAAAAAAACAGAGGAAAGTCGATATTACCGCGCGTTATCGTGGCTGCCGTTCGAAAAATCCTTACAATAATAATAATAATATTATCCTCTTACATCGAAAATATACTACACGTCCTCAGGTAGCAGTCGCGTATAATACCGGTCGGTGAGCACATCAACCATAGAGGTATATAATATCATTAACACTTGCGCATTGGAAATACGAGTAAGTACACTTACCCACCTATAACCGGGTGACGGTCAGTATAGTAATAATATTATTTGTCTCCATTTCATTTTTAACGCACAGTAGCCAGGTACGGGTATTCTATTATTCCAATAGTACGCATGCGCAACGCACAATAATTCGAAAATCAGAATCGTCCCTTCCACACTGGAAGCTACTAGATTTATTTGAATTTTATTTTTGTGCTACCTGCACGACGAGTGAATTCGACACGATAATTAACTATTACCGTCTACGTACAGTGTTGGAACTTAATCTAAATTAATGTGTATCTTGATAAAATATTATCTGGGCAAAAAGTACTCACATTTTATCGCTTATCCTTTTTGAAGTTTGCCTAGGATGCGTGGCGAATATAATATCCTTATAGCAAAGTGTTGTTGCCTGAGCAATACTTTTAAAATTTTAATATAATGAATAAATACATCTAGTTAGGGACTTTTTTTTTTTTTGATTGCTTTTACCGTATTTTGAAATATATAAATGTAATTTAACGAATAATGTATTTCAGTTTTTACTCTAAATACAGAAATTTGTATAAGATGCGAGTAAAATATCACGTGAGGAGGAATCGTTTGAAAAAAATTCATCTCTCAGATCAAAAATACATTGTTTTATGAGGTTTCGATGAAAAAAAAAGTCATTATTTTACTTGAAATCGACCACATTCATACAACATTTTTTAACTTTAAACGATTGAAAAATTAAAAAATAAACAATTGTTCTCGATTTTCACTCGAATCGGTGTTGTTCCTGTTTTTTTGAACTTAATCATTCTGAATTTTGAAATATCATATTTTTTTAAAGTACCATTACGACCGATTTCTCTATTTGAAACTACGAGCGCGCTTTTTCGAGTAAAAAACGTGTGTTTTCAGGGGTAACAAATTAAATAATCATCGTTGTAAAACCACTGTAGCTTCTTCGCTCCGCTCGGAATATAAGTGGCGTGGTGGTGTGGGGGTGGGGTTGGGGGGGGAACAAAAATAGAATCTACGAAATTACAACATAGTCACAGTCGGCGTCGCGTCGTCGTGTTGGTCGATAGGAAAAAAGAAGAAAAAAAAAAAAATCGTAATCATAAAAAGTTTCAGTTCGAATATAATAATAAATCATCGCGAGGCATCTCGTTTTCCATCTCACTCTCTCACGTCTCTTTCTCCCCGTCTGTCTGTCCGTCTCTCATCTGGTGGTCAACAGCGACCCGCCCCTCCCTCTCCCGAAACGAGACGGCCGTTCAAGGACACACACACACACACACACACACACACACACTACTTGCTCAATCACATTGTCCGACGATGGGCGCGCCACGTACGACGACTGTGGTACAACGACGACGACGACGGCAGAAGACGGTGAATTTTACTCGACCATGTATGCTACGACCGGATTTCACAATGCAAAGTGCATTTTCATTTTTCCAAATGATCTAGAACTACGAACTGTAGGCGACCACCAGTTTGATCGTTTTTGAAATCATTATCGATCACAATATTATGGACCAGTGGCGTGATGATCACGAATCTGTTCTGGGAGGGAATATACATTTTATGTATATATTCGGAAAACTTGTTTTTGAATATCAAATATGGCTATTGAATTAAGTATTAGAAATATACAGGTTACGGTTTTAAAACTTAATCCGATTTCCTGTGGGTAAGGTTAGACACATAGGGATGGGGTCGTATAAAAATTTCTGATCTTATAACTAAAAAATTAAAACTTGTATAAAATACTTCGCACCATATAGGTATTCTTCACACCTTGGCGGGTGTGTTCGAGTTTAAAAAGAAACGATAAATAATTTATTCAATAAAACGATTCTGAGCGGAACTTTAGTTAATACCTATAAAATAGTAAATAATAATAATTGTCAGTATGTACTATGTTTAACAATAATTATTGTTATTTAATAACGGAATATAATCGATGTACAATTCATTATTCGTGTAATTGATCAAATTTCTATAATAAGCACTAATAACACCAAGTCAGTTTTTTTTTTTTTTTTTTTGTACGTTAAAGGATGCAATTTTAGGTAAAACCAATGAATTACGTCAAAATGATAACTTTAAACGTTAAACGATAAACTTTCAAGTTTCTAATAGTATACGTTTTTGAGTTACAAAATTAAATAACTCTAATATTTCACCTTTTTTTTTTTTATTCGAATTCGAGGTAGTTTTTTCCAGTTTACCTACTGGTTAAAAAAAATTGAGGATTCCGAAAAATGACCACTTTGAAAGTACCATGCAATTCAAATTATCAATCAGAAACGTGCATTACGCGTAATAATTCCATTAAGATATTTCGAATACTAATTTGAAAACCACTAGCTTGTCCGCCGTCTAACTCACAATCTAAAATCAAAAATGACGATAACACACATCGTATTTGTTTTTAACGGTCACTACAATAATATCCAACAAATGTTGTACGCATTATTATTGATTTCGTTTCAGTTTCGGTGTGATTGAATTTTTGTCATACCCAGTGGTTGAGAAACACAACTCTTCTAAATGGTGATCTAGGGCCAATTTGGTTTTCAATATTAAGTTGCTGTACGAACATTTTGGATTAATTTTAAGAATAAGAAAAAAGAATACAATATTATTTCGTCTTTTATTTTTGAAATATTCTTACAAAAGACAATTGGGCCCCAATGAGAGCAAACTCGTGTGAGGAGGGGCCAATATAAAACAACTGGCTTTGTTTTGCTTCACTAGAAGTCTAAAAAAAACCAACTAACGATTATTAATTAAACGTAATCGTCGACTTTTCTAAAAACCTTGAACGATTTAAAAACTGTACTCGGATTTGAGTGCCCGGTTTTTGATGTTTTTCGGTGCAGGAATATTCCACACACGAATCGCAGCCCAAGCATTGGATGATCATTGTACATATTATTATTTTAACACACGATGACCGGCGGCTGCGCGCCGGTAACGGTACGTTACGTCGAATAGTAATATTATTATTATGTTTACACTGGACTGCAGTAAAATATTATAATTAACCGAACACACTGAAACTACTATTGTTTTCTACAAATCACTTTTTTTTTTTTTTATTTTAAAAATAGACGCGAGTCGTACGTACTTATTTAATCAATCTACTAATATCTATTTATATTATTGACTTTCAATAGTCGTTTAATTGACGTTAAAAATAATTATTATTTCACAGACACCTGTAAACAAACACTAAACACCACACAATATACGATAGAACACTGAAAATATACAACGTTAGTGAATATAATAATTATTGTATTGTTATATATTTTATAATATACACTTACGGATTGAACATAAAACGACAGCAGTGACCTAAGAATAACACTCACGTGTATCACCATTTATCAAAGATGCACTCAGTCCCAGAGTTCACGAGTCACGAGTTCATTTTTTTCGATAAGTTTGAATTCCACTTGTTTAACAAATAAGTAATAACATAAATAATATAAAAAATTAGGTTATTTTTGTACCTGTAAATAATTTTAACTCGTTAAATTAATCCGCTAAAATTAGTGGGATTTCTAAAAACTTCATTCTGATTTTTTCGTAGAAAAAATTTCTCGTGACAAAAATTTGACAGCTGAGAGAATTCAGAATACTTTTATGGACACTATTTTGACTTACGAAAATAGTAGCCATCCACAGAGCCGGATCTACAATTTACGTCACCTGGGGCACAACATAAAATTAGCGCCCCTTTAAATTACCAAAAAAAAAAAATTTATTACATATTATTTGAAATTTGCGCCCCTTCATGATTAGCTCCCGGGGCATGTGCCCCGGATTGCCCCCTCTCAGATCCGGCACTGGCCATCCAATTAACTGAGAATTTGCGAAAAAAAGTTTTGATGAGAAAAAATAGTTGGAAAAAAATGTCCACCTATTTTTTTTCACGTTTTCAAAATTTTACTGCACCAAAACATTTATCATATTATTATCTAGCTATATTTAAATTTTCATAAAGTTTGGATTAAAAAAAATGGAGACTTTAAGACGTTTTGTAAGATATTGGATAGTTTTTCCCAAATTTTGATAAAACTATTGAGAATTTCGCAAAATAGCCTCTTAAAAGTATCATAAAGAGACTAATTGTGATTCTAATAGTTGCTGGTCGAAACTTTTGAACAAATATTTCTGTACAAAAAACTCAATTTCACTTGAAAAATAAAAAAAAATTTTATGCATTCGAATTTTTCCATCTTCAAAAACAGTAAATAGGCAAAAAAATTACAATTTCACATTTAAAAAAAATTTTCTTTCACTTAAGTATTCTTCATATTATTGTGCATCTTTAATATATAAAATATATACTTCAAGTTTGGATTGCGTAAAAAAAGTTTCGAGGACTTTTGAGAAGTTCGAAAAATTGCTTCCTCGAATACAGGCTAGAACCAATTTATGATTCAAAAAGTTTCCGCGCAAAACTTTTGAATATTTATGCATAAGCATGTCGAAGAACTTTCAGATACATAATATGAACATCGTTGTAAAACCATTTGCTTCTTCATTCCGCTCACAATTTAAAATCGTAACTCGTATAATTCACTTTTTTCGTGAAAATTTTGTAAATTACTCGGTCGCTCAAATACTTATTAATTTTAAACTCAATTTTTCGAGATGAATTTTTTTTTAGAGGTAACACGAATTTATCGAACTAAATGAAAAAGATCGGTTGACTCACCCATTGCTTTGCACGTCATATGATAATATAATTAAACACGCGAGAGGAAAAAAAAAACACGTCGCGCATCCGCAAATAAATTGTTTATCGATTCGATTCGATCACGGGAAATCAAATTCTGTACGCTAATTGGAAAACCGATTCGAAAATATTCAAACGATTTACAAACGCGCCGTTGGCCTTGACCTTGAACGGGGATTTGATCCGTGCTCACACCTTTCGAAATACAAAAAATTATTTAATCGACTTTTGGTGTGTTGTGGAAATTTCACGTGAAAATACTGCGAGAACTTATTTGACTAAATGTCACTTTTTGAAAATCCAATAGCCTTTAAGTAACTTTTGATTTAAAAATAAGTCTCTTGTGGCATGCACCTATTATCCGAAATTTTCTAATCGTATTTATTTTTGAAGATAACTACCGTTTGGTTTTTAAAAAAATCACCTACTGATACTTACTGATCGGAACTTTTGGACAAGTATTTACATACGAAAAGTTGTACACAGAAAAAAAAATAAAATAAACATCATTGTAAAAACACTAGCTTCTTCACTCCGTTCAGAATCTAAAATCGACGTCACAATCGATCATTTTCCATCCAGCACTTTCCTCCTACTAATCGATTAACAATGATTTCAATCGATTGAACATTCCGGCGCTGCTCGATGAAAATCATCGATTGTTTTGTCATACTTTTGACGATTTAACTAGGACCTAGTAATAATCCTTATGTCATATATTGGACGCAGTAGTGTTGAAGGTGAGGAAAATTCAGTGTAAAACCAATCGGGTGCGCTAACAGGAACGTCCGTAGAAAGTTGTTATTTTAGTAGATACAAAAATAATTTGTCTAAATATAAGCCCGTGGTTGCAAAGTTATAAATATAATAATTATACATGTCGAATAGGTACATTTTAAAATTTGTTTATAATCAATTGATGATTCGCAGGTAAATACTAAATATATTATTAATCGTGTTCGTTTGTTTTTGAATCACAGAAAAGAAATTACAAAGAGTTTCAAATTAAATTGAAGCTATTTTGGCAGCTAAATTTCATGCGTTTTATGATTATGTTATACATGAGGCGTCTAGTTTCAAAACCAGCTAAAAAATAACTTTTTCAAAATGGATTTTTTTTTCAATTTTCCAAATATTCAAATTGTATTGTTATTTATTACACAGTTGGTAAAAATATTGAACATCAAACAAGGCGGCTATAATCGATATTAAATGAGAACAGAAAATTATGGTTAGTATCAAAACCAGTCATCTAACGATGTTTGTTTCAAATCATGCCATAATTAAACACATGTCTTTATCTGCTCTGGTAATAATAGTACTCGAAATTTTTCAGTTTTCATAAAATTAAGTATTAACTATAATTAAGTTCTATTTGGTTATTATTTTTTACTATTAGGTAATTATATGCATGAAATTCAAAATTTTTTGTATTTCTTAAATTTTTCAGTGTTTGTCTCGAAATCGCCTATCTCATAAAGCCAATTTCAAAACCAGCCATAAGTGAAAAAAAAAAAAATTAAATAATTATTGGTTTCAAAAACAGCCATATGCTTAAATTCACAACAAAACCAGCCATTTCAAAACAATAAATTTATTTAACTCTTGTAATAATATTTTTACAAAATATATTTTCACATACAATATGTGTACCACTTTAATTTCATATTTATTATAAAATTATAGACCAAATATTTTACGTTATTTTCGTTTTTTGTTGTTTCTGAAAAATTTTGAAAATTGCTTATAGCTGGTTTTGAAACTAGACGCCTCACATTTGGTACACAAAATAAAAAGAGGGCTGCTGAAGATAAAATGCGACTAATTATTGTCACTTTACCTATTTTATAAGATCAGATTGGTAGATACCTCCATAGTGATATGACGTATTTAAACGTTAAGACTTTTCATATAATATGGACAATCAATGAATTTTTAACACCTGTTAATTTTTATAAACACAACAGTTCTAAATTCGAATAAATTATGTTACCGCAATAATTATTATTATTCATTGGAATTTTGCGAAATTTCGTGTGAATACATTTTTTTTTTTTTTTTTTTCTGTAATATTTTTGGTACGATCGTATTTATTGGGAAACTTGTTATTTGTAATATTTTTGGGTAAAAATATATTAATAAAATAAAAATTAACGCGTTTCCGACCAGTTCATTACGATTTCAAAACGCTGTGGGGCGAATGCAGAGGGGCGGCAAAACGGGTAGTTTTTTGTAAACACGTCACACGCGCGTGACTTATGGAGACGACCATCACAAAATCACCACCACTACCGCCCGATGTGTCGCAGACGGAACACAAAGCGTTTTTCGATATTTTATTGATTCGAAAAAGGGGGCAAAACAAAATATTATTATCATCATTATAGCACGCGTTGTGCCTCAATAGCTTTTTGAGTGTACGCATCACGCGACTGTAGTTGTACGCACAACTATAAATATATATTATTATATATATATATATATAATATTAATAATATACCGTGGGTTCGGCGCGGCGGCGGCAAGGCGGTCACGTTTTGTGAATGGCACGTGATCTCGAATTTTACGAGCCGAAACGGACTTATTATCAAGACGTGCGCGATCGATAGATATAGTCCTCGTGGTTGGCTGGCCATAGTTTTTTGTACAATGGTATTGTTGAAATATCTCGCGTGAAACGTACCTATAATATATTTCACGCATAAAAGCAATATGCAAAACTACCGAATTACTAATTCTACTAATTCTAAATTACAAAACTACTAATTAAGCCCTGAGAAATCGCAAATTTGCCCTTAAAAAAAAAATCAAAAACGATAAAAAAAAAAATTACGAAATCGCATTTGAAAATCCAGACATACTATGGTGGCACCATGGTGGCATTCTTGGGTGGGAGGAGTGATCTTGGGGATGACACTGACTTCTTCACTCCACTTGAATCTATAATTATTTCTAATAGCTTAAATAAATTATATTACTTGTGCACAATGAGAAAATGATTTTTAATTTTCTAATAATATTATAAATAATGGACCGAATTGCTTTTGATCATTAATCGACGACAAGTGTAAACTGTTTGAAATAATGCGAATTTTGAAAAATACCATCTAGAGTCAAATTTTGATACAAAAAGTGGCTATTTCTCTGCGAAAAAGTGTTTACAGGACAGAGAGGAAAAAAACATCAATGTCAATTTCATAAGCTTCTTCACTCCGCTCAGAGTTTAAAATTTCATTCTAAAAATCTTTCGTCTGAAAAAAATCAGACGTTTCCTTCCTTTCAAAGTTAATAAATTGCACAATTATTGCCATGTTGTTCCCCACTTCTGGAACGCGTATTTCCTTCGACGTTACCACAATAATAATACAACAATAATTCCCGTGCGTGTCCCTCTTTTCACATGCGAAACCCACCGAACAAATTATGGTAGAAATAAACCCCTCTCGAGAAGATTCTGAGGTCGACAAGCAAGTCCGGATTAGAGCTCTTCCAATTATTATACCAAATAAGCACATTTATGTCGTATAATAATCAGTTGACCGCGTGGGTTACAGTCTATAATTAAATCAAGGACTGGGGGGACCATAATGATTTTATCCAGGCTCCAGTTGTGTTTTAAATCGAAAAATAATAATTATTAAGAATTTCAGTTCAATTATTCGATTCTTAAAAATGTTAAGTACTACGGGATTTATTTAAAAAAAAAAAAAAAAATATAAATATAATAGATTATAAATATTTTTTTTGATTTAAATTAAAATTTACATTCTGTGATTTGATATATGGGGGATTCGGTTGAAATAAAATGCACAGATTCTAATAAGATTCCGGTCACGACAAGCTATAATAATCCCTTTCGTGTCTGATTATAAAATTGTACTTATAATTGCTGGTGTACGGGGTAAACTTATCTATATCTAAACTATATTGTCTTTGGCTGTGGGTTTGGCGTTCTTTGTTGCCACTTCGTTGACCTTTTCTAAGCATATTATGTAACTATATAGGTAATTTTTTTTTATTTATTTATTTAGAAAAATATCATATAATAACATTGCAAATAAAATTTAACATGCAGAATTGTTGATTAATTTATCCCATTAAGCGTAGCTTGGGGCGAGATAAATGATATGAGTTACAGCATTTATAGAAATACACGTTATGTTACGACTTAAAACTTAACTTAACTTAAGAAAGAAAAATATAAACAAAAAAAAAAAAAAAAAGAAAGAAAAAGAAAACCAAAAAATACAAATATTAATCAATTAATATTAAACGTATTCATTTCTATACAAATTTAAGCTTCTTAAATAATTTTAATTACAAATTGTTTATTAAATAATTAAAATATAATTTTTTTACTATACAAATATCCTAGTGTTTTCTTTAAATTATTGAAAACATTTTTTTATTTTAATGTCTAAAGGCATAGAATTAAAAATAGTTGGATCTAAATAATCAATGAAATGCTTACCAAATTCTTTTCACGCTTGTTAACTTGTTTACTTATTTATTTTTTTTTTGTCTCATATAATATGGCAAATTGTTTGCACAGATAATTACGTATTTAACTGGAAGGACATTAAGTTGTTCATAATTTTGAGAGGAGGATCCATGCAAATCCTATATGATAATAAGTATTCTACAATAATTATTATATTATTGAAATTTATCTTATTGCTCACAACACTATTCTACAGATATTAATGATTTATATTGAAATTTATAACAATAATTTAAATTATTTACTCATAAACGTATACACTTATTGATTTCTCTATGGATTACGGTCGGTTGATTACTTTATGGTATATTCTATATTATATTTGTATTGTATATGCCGCGTAGATGTATAATAAATCATAAATAATTAATGACAACATATAGAAATGTTAAACTCATTGAATTCTCACCCTTCAGATAGTAATGAATAAATATATATTTTAAGTTTCATAAAGTTCTAGTGATTTTGAAAAAGAGATAGCAATAATAAATTGCATCGTACGTGGGAGGCTAGGAGAGCTACGTTTCGTTCCGGCCAATTATATTTTGAGTTTAGTATTAACGTTAAATAATCTTTTCTTTTTTTTTTCTATAATATGATTAAAAGAAGAGTAGATAAGTTGTGCCTCAATAAGCGAATTCGATAATGGTTAAATAAACTAAAAAAGAAACAGATGAGGAATCATCCAGTGATGCAATCATATAAAAGTGACTTGATTTTTGTGTTATACCTGTTGATTTGTAAGCAAAGTGATTATACGTTAATTGCATTAAATTTTAATATTATTATATTAATTAATATATTTTTTTATATAGAATTGTTATCGACATCTTGTCCTCTTTAATGATGGTGTGGGGGAGGTATTAGGGAGGGTAAGGTATGGAATACGGGAAAGCAAGGTATTCGGATGTGACCGAATAGTCTGTTTTTAGATGTTTACAAAGAGAAAGTTAACGCAAAGGGATATGTTCGTTCTGAAAAACTTGAACGACACGAATCCTAACGCCAAATTTGTTTGCCACACGTGCTACAAAATATCTTAGAGAACTTTAATGTCATATTTACTGTTGAAATATTTTAAAATACACTGTATTGCTGTAATGGACTTGTGTAATCATTTATGACGTTTATTTCGAAAAATATAAAAACAAATATTTTACGGCTCGAGGACTGCGATTACACAGAGTTACACTATCAGTATATTGTGCTTGTAGATAATATATAATATGATGTGTAAACCTATTCTATAGAATATTAAAAAAAAGAAAAAGAAAAAAGCCGGACATACTTCGCACGACGGGTGGGATTTTTTTCACATTTTCAAAGTTTTCTTGCGCCAAAATCTTTCTTATATTATTTTTTCTATCTATGTTTAAATTTTCATCAAAGTTCGAATCAAAAAATGATGATGTTTTCCGACTCGTTTTTGTCAAATTTTGGGTAGTTTTTAAAAAAAAAAAAAAAAATTGAAGAATTGAGAAATTTAAAAAATGACCTCTCTAAAGTACAATCTAGAAGCAAATCCGGTTTCAAAAAAAAGTTACTGATCGAAACTTTTGGACAAGTATTTCCATTAGAAAAGTTGTAAACAGAAAAAAAATAATAAACATCATTGTAAAAACATTTTAGCTTCTTCACTTCGTTCAGAATTTAAAACTTAAAATCCTGCAAAAACACGAGTCGTAACATAAAAAATAGATTTTCGGACGAATTTGTTTTCCGTTGAGGTCGGCTGTTTTTTTTAGATTCTGAACGAAGTGAAGAAGTTAGTGTTTTTACAATGATGTTTATTATTTTTTTTTCTTTGTACAACTTTTCGTATAGAAATACTTGTCCAAAAGTTTCGATCAATAACTTTTTGAAACCCGATTCGCATCTAGATTGTACTTTAGAGAGGTCATTTTTTGAATTTCTCAATTCTTCAATGTTTTTTTTTTAAAAAAACACTACCCAAAATTTGACAAAAACGACTCGAAAACCATCATTTTTTGATGAGAATTTTATGAAAATTTAAACATAGATAGAAAATCGTATAAAAAAAGATTTTGGCGTAAGAAAATTTTGAAAATGTGAAAAAAAATTTTGGACATTTTTCTAACATTTTTTTTTTTTATATTATCAATTTCCCTCGTTCAGAATCGTTTTATTGAAGAAATGATTTATCGTTTCTTTAAAATTAAATACGCCCGTCAAGAGAATCCCACCCATCGTGCGGAGAACACCCATCGTGCGAAGTATGTCCGGCTTTTTTTTCACCCTCGCGTGTCGATTCACCCTGCGATATACGCGGGGTTTACCGGGACCCCATCGCACACGACTGCTTACACAACATACATACGTATATAATAATATCTCGTATCAATATTATGTTAAATAACACGTATACGTCGGACTGCTGCACCCCATGCGCATTCGCACCCGCGCACACGAGCCTATATATATATATATATGAGAATTTAATAAAAAAAAAAAATAAATAATAATAACCGAAATAACCGATATGGAAAACGCCTGTACCCACGTATCTTACGATATACAGAGCGATCGTTTTGACTCCGTCACGCAACGCCACTCGAATCGTTTGGAAAAATCTTGATTATTGCCACACCACTATGTACATGTACAGGGTGCACCGCGAGAATTAACGAAAATTAATTAAAAGAAATTTTTTTTTTATATTGGACTCGCGGTGATGAAAACTATGCGAGAGTCGGTTGTTTTAACATTTAGGTAAATATATTTGAAAAATTCTTTTGTTTTTGTCTTGCCATTTTCGTACCATGTTTTTCAAAACCGGTCATCTGTTGAAATTTTTCACGTTTCGATATTTGAATTTCCATAAAACCCATAATTATTATCAATGCTTTTTAAATTCTGACCGAAGTGAAGAAGCTTTTGTTTTTACTGCAATGATTACAAATCACAAGATTAATAGGAAATATTGTGGTAAAACGTCAAAATTTTCAAAAAAATTAATTATAAAATTGGTATTTTAAAATTTTTCGCAAAACATTAAATATGAAATTATTAAATTTTTTTTTTTTACCAAAACACTAAATAAAAAAGCCGGACATACTTCGCACGATGGGTGTAATTCGCACGACGGGTGGGATTCTCATGACGGGGGTGTATTGAATTTTAATGAAACGATAAATCATTTCATCAATAAAACGATTCTATCCAAAATTTTTTTTTCACATTTTCATAATATTTTCTTGCGCCAAAATCTTTCTTATATGATTTTCTATCTATGTTTAAATTTTCATATAGTTCGGACTCCATGCCGTTTACTCGAATCGCCCTGTATATACGCTTAGCGTAATAGGGTTCGGATAGAACGCGACAATACGTATTGTATTGACCGCCGCCGCCGCACTGATCAGTGGCGACACGAAAGACATAAATCACCGTATAAAAAACTACATGGATAGGAGAAATCGCCAACAATCGACTTTGTCGTGCCGCAAAAACACGTCAAATAAATTAAATAAGATAAAATAGAGAAGAAAAGCTATCGAAATAATATTGTCATCATTAGGGCTCGGAAGTTGTAGGAATTGCTATATTGCTCTGTATGCTCTCAATTCATAGCAGACCTAGCAAGGAAATCTGAAGTATACAATGGCGAGTTAAAAAAAATTGAAAATTAAAAATGCATATTTCATTGGTTTTATACGTGTAATATTATGCATATTTCGTATTTTTCTAAAAAAAATTGATGACTTAAATGAATTGTATAAATATGCTTCGATGACTTCAACTGAAAGAATTTTTTATCGATTTAAAAATCGTCGTTCATTTGAAATTGATAATCTGAAAAAAGTATTGGTGGTTCAATGCAATAACTTAACACCGGTATTAGAAAAAGATGTATTTTTTTCGTAATTTAAAAATACTGAAAAAATATTTTTAATTTTATTTTCAGCTCAATAACATGTCAAAATGCCAACCAGATATAATTTTTTCTCAGTTATAAGTAGTTTTTATGTATATTATTAATTTGCTAACAACATTTGATGTATTTTATTTTTGGAATTTAGAACAATTTTTTTGCATATTATAATTCATATTTTGCCATTTTTAGCTCCTTCGACTTCCGAGCCCTATTCATCATTAAACAAGTGGCGTATGCGATTAAAATGTTTACGGAGGGTTGAGAAACCTCCCTTGGGCTGTCCCGTACCATATAATATCAGTTATTGAGTATTGATTTTAAGCTTTAGTATTAATTTGGTAACCGTTATCCTTGATTATTATAAGTTATTAATCTTTTGAATCGACGCATTATATTAACGATTGTATATTTTCAGTCGATTTTGCTGGCGATGGAAGACCGAACACTGTATAGAACACAAAATAAAAGTTAAAAACTCAAAAATCGAAAAGCGCACTATTATCACTCGATCGTCGAAAAATTACGATCGCCTCGGGAACTGGCCCAAAAGTTTGAAATCTATAGTTTCTACCGTGATTTACTGATTTTACGACTAAATTTTCGATAGTGTTTTTCCTCGCACTAGGGGCAAACAGATTGATAATTTCAGAAAGTAACCTATCCGGAGTAAATGAAATTTACGATCCACCTGAAGACGACGCGCAACGCCCAGAGAAAAACTTTCGATCGAGTTTTTCTCTACTTTGAACTTCACTCGGCGTTCAAACTCGTCATAATACACTACGTAATACAACGTTATAGTATTTTTATATTATCCTATTCTGCGTTTTTGGTTTCATAAATATTTTATAAAACGAAACCGTAACGTACAAACTCTTAATGCGCCGTGAGTACACCCTTGATTAGTAATCGCTTAAAAACTATTGTAAAAATCTCCGGCACTCCTGCCTCTGCAGTGTAACAGTAACGCTTTATTTGTCATGAAGTCATGAAGGGAAGAAACAGTGAATGTGATTTGAGGAATCGAAGCACAGAAAAAAAAAAGACGTATTTTATAGGTTAGGTTAGGTTATAAGGGTAGTACGCTATTTTTGGCTTTTTCGAGTGAGGTACTATTGTGGGTACATAGAATTTTAAAAAAACGAAAAATGATTTCTTCAATAAGACGATTCTGAGCTGAGCTTCAGTTTATTCAAGGCAATTTTATTTAAAAATTATAAAATTTATAAAGATAACTAGAAAAAAAGAATTTTTATTTTTCACTAGTTTTATATTTCTCTATTAACTGAGAACAGTAAAAAAAAAATATTTTTTTGTTGAGAAAAAAAAGTTGGACATTTTTTTTTCACATTTTCAAAATTTTCTTGCGCCAAAATATTTATCAAAATATTATTGTCTATCTACATTTAAATTTTCGTTAAGTTTGAATTAAGAAAAAAAACATAGTGCCTGAGTATTTTTCGTCAAATTTTGGATAGTTTCGAAAAATGACCTATCATAAGTACTATCCAGAGGCAAATCGTGATTCATAAATTGCTGTTTGAAACTCTTGGGCGAGGATTTCTATATAAAAACGTGAACACATAAAAAAAAAAAAAAAATGAAAAAAAAGAGAAAGAAACATCATTGTAAAAACATTAATTTCTTCGCTCCAGTCAAAATCTAAAATAATTTGAACTAACCTTTTTCGGATGCATTTTTTTTTTTCGTTTAATATTTTAATTTACTAATAAGGAAATGAATTTTTCTAATTCAATAAAGAATTTATTAACGATAATGTAAGACTATTACTTTGCAACTTTTACAATGAACTCGTTAATTATAAACAAAATTTAAAATCAAACATTTACCGTCATTATACCAAAGCCAAATAAGTCATTTTTTTCGTTTTTGAAGAGATGGTTTGATTTTAATGTACTCGTTTGTACAAATTACAAATTGTATAGTACAATGAATGCCTTCGAAACCAAAAAAGTCAAAAGTTTTAAAAAAAAAACACTAAACCGTGAGTTTAATTTTAAATTCTCGTGTGTAATTGACCTAATAACACGTGACACTTAATAAAATTGTTACGTGATGGGTAATAACCCCTTAACTACTATCCCTTGGATGGGCCACTGCAAATAAGTGATAACATACTTAGAAAAAAAAAATATATATATATATATATATATATATATATATAAATCAATTCATTGTAAAACTAATTCTTTGTTTCATTGAGAATCCAAATGACTGGGGGGCGGGGGACCCCTCTCTCTCGTCCATTCTCACTTATGTCCCTCCTACTCCTCTCGCCACCAACATTCGGATCACAGGGGACGCGTCAGAGAGAAATCATCGGCTTCATTGTCTCTCTCGCCGCCGCCGTACGCGGGGATTAACCGGTACGCTATATATATATATATACACACACACTCCCTCCCCTACACACGCCACCCCAACGGCTGTGCGCGCCCTCCGCCAGCCGTCGCGAACAAAGTGTCGCTTTCCCCGCCCGCCCGCCCGCGCCGACACGGCAAAAGTTCTCCGCTCCCCGCCACCGCCGGCCGACCGACCGACGCGGTGGTGTGTGACACCACCGGCGGCGGCGGCGGCGGCCGGATGAATGAAGTGCACCGCGCACGGAACGGGACAAAGAACGTCGCAGTGCGCATGGCCACCCCATCCGCGCCGGTAACGATTTTCTCCCCCCCCCCCGTCACCCCGCCCCGCCCCGCCGTCCGGGAACAGCTGACTGGCGGACCGGCCGGCTCGCGTTCGTGTGCGTGTGGCCTTTGGCGGCTACGGCTGCGGCGCGGCGCGTGTGTGTGTGTGCGCGCTCGTACCGCTCTGCCACCCCACAGCCGCCGCCGTCGCCCTCTGTCAAGGTTGACTATTGATTTCCCAATGGGCGCGCGGGCCCATTGCAACCGCGACGACATCCTTTGTTCGGGATGGCCACGCGCCTCGCGCTCTCGCCTCCCGTTCCACCCCCACCCCTCCCTTCCCCGCGCCGCCGCGCCGTCACGGGGACGAGCCGGATGCCGGAGCATCCCTTCGCCCGACGGGTTATCGCTCTCGCGAACGCGTGTGTACATCCGGCCCGTCGTCGTCGCCGTAAGGGAGATCAGCGGGGGCGGGGGGCGGCGGGGCGGGGTGACATTTCACTCCCGTCCGTCGGAAACGACGTTGTTGCGAAACGCTTTTTTTCATAAAATGCGAAAAAAATTTCGGCGATTAAAAATGCCGCGATTTTCGATCATTTTATGAGAGTACGAGTATCTGTACTCAACAGAGGCACGTTTATAAGAGGGGTTGAGGGGAATAAATCTCCCCGAGTCTCGTTTAGTTTCTTTTTTTTATGTACGTTATTACTAGGGACAGGATTTTGTAGCAAAATAAATCTGTAAAAAAGCATTTTGAGTACTCAGAAAAAGCAAATAAATGCATTTATTAATATTTACTCTAAAAATAAATTCAATATTATACTAATAAAAAACCTGGACATATGTTGCATTATAGGTATTCTTATATCCTCGGGTGGAAATCGCTCTTTGATTGTGTTAAATTTTGAACAATTGATATGATTTCAATATATCAAACAATTCTGAACGAAGATTCAGTTTATTCAAGTAAAAAAAGTCGAATAAAAAAATTCAATCAAAAAAAGCCATTTTACACAGTCAATTTTATATTTCGTTATTGTCAACAGAAAAATAATTTTCACATAGATATTAAAAGAACAAAAAATGTCCTCTCTAAAGAACCATCAAGAGCCAAATTCTGTCATAAGTTTTGGGCAATTAACTGTTTACGAAAAAAGGTTCACAGAAAAATAAAAATGAGCATCAGTGTAAAAACACTAATTTCTTCACTCCACCTAGAATCTAAAATATTATTTTCACTTTACGATAAGTTATAATTGATTCAGTAAACCAAAAATGTACGTATAAATACATTTTTACTTGGGTATTTCTGGCAATAATAATTTAATAGAAAAATAATATATTTAGAGATGTTATATGAATTTTTCATAAATAATTATGTAAA
This sequence comes from Stegophylla sp. TES_Ste_2020, assembly GCA_025469315.1. NCBI lineage: Eukaryota > Metazoa > Arthropoda > Insecta > Hemiptera > Aphididae > Stegophylla > Stegophylla sp. TES_Ste_2020. The sequence continues at coordinate 7,300 of JAIPRM010003303.1, read as the reverse complement.
AAATGAGAAAAAAGTACAAAAAAGCAAAAAGAAGCACATTTAGTGGAAAAAAGCAAAAAAAAAGCAAAAACAAGTTAACTTTATTGAAATCAGAATGATTTGAAACGTATTTATCTACAAGAATTGTCGCTCTATCATACTCCCTTAAAAAGTAGCATTTGCTACAAAATCTGAGCCCTATCATTTTTCTGGGTAGTAATTAATATTGGTCTAAAACAGGTTTCTACAACTATACAGTAAAATAGAATACTATATGAAGTACACATTTAAGACGGAGCGACTAAGTGATATCATAGATATAATTCAAAAAGACTTCATTCTCACACCAATGACATGACGTGGGAAGGGATAAAAATTTCTATCTCATACTTTCAATATTTTCTTTATATGCCAACATTATAATATATGTCATGTGCTATAATTACCCCAAAACTAAAATATACCATTGTTTTTAAAATTCTAAAAAATTTTTTTGACATTTAAAACGATTTTTTTTTGTCTCCTGAAAAATTTTAAAAAATGGACATGTCTTGTTGTTGCCCCAAGGCCTTCAATAATTGTACCCTTCCAATCGTTTATAATGTATATTACCAAACTATGCCATTACTTCGAACATTTAATATTTCAATTGTTATTTGTATGTTTATTTGATAATTATATAGAAATTCAAGTTAAAAGTGGGGGGAAAAAATACACACAATACATTTTTATTTCAAAATCGATCATCTGAGTAAGTAAATATTCATTCACAATGTAATATTTTTGAAGTTATTTAAATTCTATTAAAAACTTTTTCTAAATTCGATATAAAAAAAAAAAACTTTGTCAGTTAATCATTGTAAATTATTGAAATTTATTTTTATGAAATATATTTTCGACCGTCTTCTACTCGTATTGTTTTTGCAAAGAAAGCACTGCTCTGTATTGATAAATTGAAACCAGTATACACAATCGAATAAATAAGTAATACTTGTAATGCAAAAACTCAATTTACTGTGTTTGTTTTTAAAAATATGTTGGCATTAGTGTTATTATTAAAGGTCGTTCTTTATTATTTGTCTCATTATCTTTTCCTCGGAAGTTGAGTGTAGTTTATATGTCGGTTACCTCCCTCCCCCCTCACCTAGATTTAGATAGAAGGGCACCCTTGAAATGTTATCACGATCGTGTGTGTGCGTGGTATCGCTGCTGCTCCCTTGGTGGGTGGGCTTACGAAATCGTCACTCGTTTTATGATAATTTATTATCAGTCCCTTTGTTTCAGTAACTGTTCCCTTTTTGTATACAACCGGAAACCTCAGTGCGACAGCGGAGAGGTTCCTGCCACCACCGAGGCGGCACGCATCCGAGGCCAAGGGTGGGGGGGGTCAGGGTGTACGGTCGCACCATTCACTTTCAAAAAAATAGTCCCGATCGGCCTGCCAAAATCAATGCACCACTATTTTGTATAATATTATTAATAACCCACTAAATTTTATTTTCATATCAAATATCGCTATAGAAAACGGCCTCATAGAATTATAATCAAGTTAATTAGTTAATTCTAGTAAACGTCTTTGTTTTAAATAAATTAGAAATTATAATTTTATTTCAAGCACGCAGGCTTAGGATAAAAAGGAAATGCGTAACTTTCTCGAACACACAATAATTATGGCCGCGAATATTTTAAAACAATAATTTAGCTATATCGAGCAAAACATAAAAAAATATTTAAAATGCCCAAACACCATAAACGTTTTATCGAATTACCAAAATTATAATCGAATTCGGATAAAAGTTAATTGCATTGATTAGTTTTTGTTTGAGTGAGAGTAAAAAAAGTACCAAGTCAATGTTCACTTAGAGGATTTTGAAATTATTCAATATAATTCTCAATTTTGTATTTTCCTGAACACGAAAAATAGCTATGACATTTTCCAAACAGGTACTTATTTATTTATATTTTTCGTTTTGTACAAAATGTCACATGGTATGCAAATGAATTTTTTTAATAAAATCAATAATTTAAAATTTGTGCGTGCAGAAGTATCTTTAGGCGCCGATGGGTATACAATTTCCATAGAGTTATAGGAATATTTCGTCCGTTCGTGCAAACGACGTGTACGACAGCAACGAGCCTGCAGTGGCGCGTTTAACTTTTGCTGCCACCCACGAAGTGAACTTTATTTCAGGGACATCGCCCGACCCTAGGCACGTAGCCGGGATTTGCGTACCAGGGAAATCGACCTCTTGTCCATCCAATCTAATCGTTATACACGATAATAATTATAATACTTTTAAATTAATGTTTAACTAATACTTACCGGTTCTGAATTTACGGCCACCTGTACAAAATTTGCTTTAGCTGATCAGTTTTATCGAATTTATTTAATCAAATTATTTTCACTTTTCCGTGGACGTTTTAAATTTTTTTTTTTTTTATATGAAAATAATTTTTTCACTTACGATAAGTACGCGTTGCATAGGTATCCGGTAGAAAATGTTATTCTAGTGTAGTCCATTAAAGAGGTATTTTTTTTCAAAATTTTTAATAATTTTTCTAAGTGGATCATAAACTACCGAACCGATGAGTAAAAAAAAACGTCAAAATATGCCATAAACTAGAATTTCATAAAATCGATTTCGGTAATTTAGTCTCCAAAACCGAAAGTTCTTAAAACTTGAAATTTTCACCTGTTATCAAAAAAAACTATTGTGTATTACAGATTGAACAAAATATTTCAGCCCCTCGAAAAAATCAAATAATCTATCTAATGTATGCAAAATTTAAAACATAGATAAAAAAAAAAAAAAAAATACGCAGTAAATCGAAAAACGATTAAATCATATTCAAAATTTAAAATCCTATTACAAAAAAACTTCTAATAACCTAAAAGTAAGTAGTAATATTCTTAGTTATAATTTAGCCTCAAATAGATCACAGAGTTATCGAGTTTGCATTCAAATATTGTGGATGATTGGTGAAATTTTCGAGTTCCTATCACTTTTATTATAGATTTATAGTGGGGTGAAGAAGCTAGTGGTTTTATTTTAATTTTCATTTAGTTATTATTATTTTTTTTTTTTTTAACCTCATAAAGCGTTTAATATTATTAACCTAATAATATTAAATTTAATAATGATATATCGATATGTAGGTATATATATATATAAAACTGAAAACAAGCAAAACTTGAAATCTTTGTTCCGAGTAGAGTTCGAAACTATTTATTCAGTATAGTTTTAATTCATACAATTCATTCAATTTTTATTTATACTGTTTTTTTTTTTTTTTTATTACTATCATAGAATTGATCAGAACCATATAATAAATTCACCTATGTTGAATACAACAACTTGAAAACGTTTAGTATTTTTTTTTTTTTTTTTCATCACACAATAATAGCGTTTTAATGGTTTACGGCTCCACCTATCTAATGCATACTGTCATTCAGGGTGATAATTACTTATGGTGGAGAGAGAGAGAGAGAGAGGGGGGAGAAAGACAGTTGCTTCGCTCGCGTTTTACCCCGATGGTTGAAATAATCATTTTGTCACTGAAAAAATATCGAATTAAAATCGAAACAACAATAGAAATCTTTTATTTACAACTATTAGTCCCCCTCCCCCAGTTTGGACCTAATCCTGCGCGCACCTCTGCGTCTCGCCACTTATACAGGGTGATTTTTTAAACGTGCTCACCCCCATTTTTGGCCGTAAAAATGCAAATTTTGGGATTTTTTTTTCCGGAATGTTCAAGTTACTATAAAACCAATTAATTTTCATTACTCATTTTTTTCATGTCACCTTAAGGATGTTCTGTGGAGGTACAAACTTTCTTTTTTCAAATAGCTTCCCCCTATTTTAACAATTACGGAATAATATTCGGGTTATTTTTCTGTGAATTTTGATGTATTGAAATTGAAATTTGAACGAGTAGTTTTTGAATCATTCAAATTTAAATATTAAGGAAAATTGTCACTTGGACACATATTTAGTTATACGTACGTAGTTCGTAATTATTATAAATCTACTCGATTAACGTTTAATCAGAAATAATTAATCAAAATGTTCATAGCTATCATGTGGTGTGTACGAGATTAAATTTTACATTTTTTCAAAATATTAACTAGTCGGGTCGTCTTATCTCATTTACCTATTAGGAATAAATTAAAATATGTGTCCAAGTGACAATTTTCATTAGTATTTAAATTCGAATAATTATTCGAAAACTATATGTTCAAATTTTAATAAAATTTCAATACATCCAAATTCACAGAAAAATAACCCGAATATAATTCCGTGATTATTAAAATAGAGGGGGAGGGGGTAACCATTTGGAAAAAAAAAAAAGGAAGTTTGTACTACCTCCACAGGACACCCTTAAGGTGAAATGAAAAAAATGAGTTATGAAAATTAATTGGTTTTATGGTAACTTGAACATTCCGGGGGAAAAAAATCCCAAATTTTGCCATTTTTACGGCCATAAAATGGGGGTGAGCACGCTTAAAAAATCACCCTGTATACGTGATGAACCGAAATCGTCAGTACCCATGTGTTTGAATGCCGATCGTCTATTCGTCTCCCCCCGGCTCGACGAGACCACTCCGTAGATCGTTTTCGTTTCGTCGTCGTCGGGGAAAACTTTCGCCCGTCGTCATCCCGCCGCCGTCTCATCGTTCCCGGCGGTCGGTCACACACGCACGCACACACTTTTGCTTTCCGTAACGTAAACACGGCGCGCCGCCGTTCGATAATGCGCGCGTGTATATTATGAACCCACGGGAGAGACGACCCCGAAACGCGATCTTGTGTTTTTCCGGTTTTTTCGCCCGTCTATATCGCTCTCTCCCACGTGTCCGATAAAGCCCCGCGGATTCATCTCGATTATATTATAACGAGATCTTATTCTTGTCAATTCACACGTCGATCAATTATTATAAAAAAAAATGCATTTGTTCCGAACGGAGGAAGGGGAAGAGCTCATTGAATGTCATTGATGCATAATAATATGCATTTTTTTACTTTCGAAAAATCACCAATATATAGATCTAATCGAAATACTGCTGCATTGATAGATTATAAATATTCAAATCCAAAAACACGTTCTGAGCAAAATAATTGAAATATTATCAAAGACTTTTTACCCATGCAAATTAAGTTTTCTATTCTATGACTGATAGCCAGTTTTTTTTTTTTTTATTTTATTAATTATCATAAGACTTGACATATTACAATTTTTGAAATCTAAGTAATTCTAAGTTTCTTTTAACTTGGAAAATAGAGGAGATTCTTTTCTATCCTTCGTCATTCAATCAGTGAATCGCTAGCGAAAATAATTTGACACTCAGATGAGTTAAAACAAAATCGTTATTTTGCGTATAAACAATTAGTTTTATCAAATTTCAACTTAAATCGTATACAAAAAATAATTAATCTAGTCAAATTTTATAAAACACACACACCCGGAAAAATAATGTGTACCGATCCAACGACTTTAGGTATTTAATTTAATATTTAGCAGATTATTTATATATATATACTACAATATAAGGGTGGGGCAAATCCCTCTTTTTTGTTTAGAAAAAATAAATGTGCTTTTTCTAATTTATTGAAATGTACACTAAATTTGCTTAATTTGAAACGGTTACAGTCTATAATTTAGTAAATCATATAATATGAAAAAAAAAACAGGTTAAAAGTGTTTCTTTTTTTTTTTTTTAATTAACTCCTTGTATTATTAACAAAGTAAAAGTTAAAAATAATTGTTGAGATAATTTTATAGAACAATAACTTATAACACTTTTGTAAATTTCATTAATAGTAGTATTGTATCAAAAAATTTTAATTAAACATAAAAAAAAAAAAAAATTTTAATTAATTTTAATTAGTTACAAAATTAGATTATATAATTAATGTATTCAATTATATTTCGCTTAAAACTTGTTTTTAAATTTCAAAATAAAAACAAGTAAAGTATAGCCAAGAAAGTCGGACATACTTCGCACCACGGATATTCTTCGCTCCTCGGGTCAGATACTCTTGAAGGGTGTGTACAATTTCAAAGAAACGATAAATAATTTTTTCAAGAAGACGATGGATTCCGAGCGAAAGAATTTAGTAATATAAAGAACAATAATTTATCGTCATTTTCAACACACTCATCAAGAGTATCCGACCCGAAGAGCGGAGAATATCCTAGATGCAAAGTATGTCCGGCTTTCTTGTCTTTACTTACATTACCTTACTTGAAATAATTTAGATTAAGTATAAATTTTATTCTTTCCTGTCGTCATGATCGGACGAAATTTCATGTTTCTAGTATATTTATCGTTTTGGAAATACGACTAAATAATTGAAATCGATTAAATAAAAATCTAGTTACCGGCATGTTAAACTCAAATTGTCGATAGAATTTTCTTTAGAGAGCACATAATGACTTGTCTAAAATACTTACCGAGCAAACGAAATTGTCTACTAGGTAGTAGAGAGTAGAAAATGTGTTTTCAAATAATAATAATAATAATAATAAAATAGCATATTTTTAATACTTACTACTTTTTCCTTTCTACTCAGAATCTAAAATAAATCCAATAATCATTACTGTCGTTGGAACAAATATTATAAACTATAAATCGTTTCTTGCAACCGTGTTAACTCTGTTTTTGACGAAATGATACCACAGAGATATCGATAAAAATTCACCATAGATAATAATCCATAATCTACCATAGATTTCACAAAACGATTTTTAAAAAGTGTGAAACATAATATACCTATGGCAAATATTAAATGACAAAGAACTAATAGTACGAAATACACTCCTGCCCTAGGAGTAAATATTTTAAATCCGTACGAATTACGAGACCGATAGTACAAAAATTTTGGCAAAAATAAAGCAATGAAAATGTTAAGTGGGGGAGGGGGGGGTGCTGAGGTAGTGATTGTATCCGATCGCATAGAATTCTGTTTGAATTCGCTAGTTTAAAGAAAAAAAAAAAAGCAGGATATACTTCGCACGATGGGTGTTCTTCGCACGAGGGATGGGATTCTCTTGACGGGTGTATTTAATTTTAAACAAACGATAAAACCATTTCTTCAATAAAACGATTCTGAACGAGGGAAGTTAATAATATAAAAAATAAATGAGAAAGTGAAATGTTAGAAAAATATCCAAAATTTTTTTTCACGCCAAAATCTTTCTTATATGATTTTCTATCTGTGTTTAAATTTTCATATGGTTTGGATCAAAAAATTATGATGGTTTCCGAGTCGTTTTTTTAAAATTTTGGGTAGTTTTTTGAAAAAAAAAAAAAAAAAAA